>CAUYQG010010536.1:0-38546 GCA_963574415.1 Tarsius wallacei
ATCACAGAAACAAAGAACAGAGTTCCATATGTTCTCACTCATAAGAGGAACTTGAACAATTATAATGCTATAAGAAAGCGATTGGCAGTAATGGGAAACTGTTGATGGTGGGGGGGGGGGTGGGATTGGCAGTTGAGGGAAACTGCTAGGGGAGGGATTGGCATACCTCATTAACAGAGGTACCTGCATGACCAATGTTTGTATACCTAACCCTGAATTGTACCCCACATCTTTACAATAAATTTTTTTTAAAAATATGTATTTATAAAACAACAAAAACCATATAATCTCAGCCTAATGTTCATCATTTTGAAGTTCTCCTATGTGTGTTTTTACATAATTACAATCATACTGTCCATAAAATTTTGTATCTTGGCTTTTTCCATAGATATTATAGACATTTTCTACTTTACTATTTATTCTTTATAACTGTAATTTTTAATGACAGCATACTATTTCTTTGAGGGGATAAACCATACTTTTCTTTGCTCTTTTCCAATTCTTTGACATTTTGGTGGTTTCTGTTTTCTCCGACTTTTATCAATTGAGTCAGTTAGGGTTCTTTGTTGGCAAGTAACAGGAACCAATTCTGAATAGCTTAGACAGGAAAGGGATTTACTTGATGGATACAGATGAGCTCACAGAGTTCACAAGGGGGTTGCAGAATGAGGTGAATAAAAAGACCAGAATTTGGGGAACTTCTAGGGGTCTAAGAGTTAGGATCTGCTTGGCAGTCTGGTCACAGCTTTGCTGTTAGAGTGAATAATGCCGGCTGTGGTTTCCTTTCCTTGTCTTATTCCATGACATGCACAAAGCCCCTGGAGAGAGTGTGGTTAAACTCGTCTGGGTCATGTGCCCAGCCCTAGGAGAGGTGAAGTCTGAATGCCTGGATTCACAGTAGGATGAAGATGGTGCGTGGTGGGGGCGGTGGTATAAACCCCTCAAAGAAAACAAAGACATTGGTAGTAGTCATTGGTCATAGACCAAGTTTTGATCGCATAAATACTCTATCTTTGCACATACAACTTTTTCTAGGTTTTGGAATTATTTTCTTAGATGAAATTTCCCAAAGCGGAATGATTAGGTCAGAGAGTAGACCTTTTGGGGTTGCTCTTTATGTATATTATTGAATATGCATATGGGCATACAGGAAGAACCTTCTTAGAAGTAACTGGGAGTAGCAGTCAGTTAAAATGGGGGATCGTGGATTATACCACTACATCTTAAGCATTTTATTTTACCTATAAGTCTATTATGTGGCTCATCTTTTGATGCAGAGCCAAGGCCTTTGGGTGTGTGTCCTCTGTTTGCTTGGAGTTGTGGTTGTCCTTCCTGGGCACACGTTACCCACAATGCATTGGAGATCCAAATGGGTTTTTAAGATTCCGACCAAGCGCAGTGGCTCAAGTCTGTAATCCCAGCACTTTGGGAGGCCGAGGTGAGGGCATTGCCTGAGCCCACGGGTCCCAGAACAGCCTGGGCAACTTGGCAACCTCATCTTTACAAAAGTGAAAAAACCAGCCGGGCTCGGTGGCTCAGCCTGTAATCCCGCGCTTTGGGAGGCTGAGGTGAATGGATTGCCTGAGCCCGCGGGTTCGAGACCCCCTAGGCAACTTGGCGAGACCTCTTCTCTACAACAAATCAAAAATTAGCCAGGCCTGGTAGTGGGCGCCTGTAGTTCCAGCTACCTGGAAGGCTGAGGCGGAAGGATCACCGGAGCCCAGCAGGTCGAGTCTGCGGTGGCCGGGAGCGGCCACTGCACTCCAGTCTGGGTGACAGAGTGAGACTCCAACTAAAAATAAATAAATAAATACATAAAAATAAAAAAACCAGCCAGGCATGGTGGTGCGTCTGTAGTTCCGGCTACTTGGAAGGTCGAGGTGGAAGGATTGCCGGAGCCCAGCAGGTTGAGGCTGGGATGGCCATGAGCATGCCACTGCACTCCAGTCTGGGCAATGGAGTGAGACTCCGACTCCAA
The DNA here is from genome assembly GCA_963574415.1 of Tarsius wallacei. NCBI lineage: Eukaryota > Metazoa > Chordata > Mammalia > Primates > Tarsiidae > Tarsius > Tarsius wallacei. The sequence goes on from CAUYQG010010536.1 coordinate 1,979, forward strand.
AAAATAAAAATAAAAAAAATAAAGATTTCTGTCCCCTCCAAATCTTTCACTGTTGGCTTGCCCACACCTAATTCAACATCCATACTTTTGCATGAGTGGTGTGCTTTTTTTTTTTTTTGAGCCTTTCCAAAGCCTTTAATTTAGTTTTCATTAAAACAGCAGCTCTTTTATTTATTCCATTCCTATTCACATGGTTTTTAAAATGTTTATTTTAATTGCATAATTAGAAAAACAGCTCAAGAGGCCTTAACAGGTTTGGGAACAAATACAACTCGCTCTTGGTAAGCAGATAACTCAGCTGGTGGAAACATCAGAATCCAAAGCACAGGGGAGTGGGTCCGCATGGGGAGCAATGATGACCCAGTGGGTATCAGTCCACCAGCTTCACAGAAGCGATGGTGAATTGGCTAAGTAGAGTTGTTGAGGAGAAATTCTTCTGAGTTAGTTTAAATGTACCCTCTTCACATCTTATATCTTGATAGCACGATATCCGAACCATGAACTTGACATTGGTCCAAGGCGTGTTTACTTTTTGTTTTTTGTTTTTTTGTTTGTTTTTTTGTTTTTTTTTGAGTTGGAGTCTCACTCCGTCGCCCCGACTGGAGGGCAGTGGCCACTCCCGGCCACCGCAGCCTCGACCTGCTGGGCTCCGGCGATCCTTCCGCCTCAGCCTTCCGAGTAGCGGGAACTACAGGCGCGTGCCACCACGCCCGGCTAATTTTTGATTGATTGTAGAGATGAGGTCTCGCCAAGTTGTCCAGGCGGGTCTCAAACCCGCGGGCCCAGGCAATCCACTCACCTCAGCCTCCCAAGGCACGGGATTACAGGCTGAGCCACCAAGCCCGGCTACTTTTATGTCCTGCATCGATTTGTGTAGCTATGACAACAGTCAAACTACAGAACGAGTCCATTACCACAAGGACCTTGGAGCTGTGATTGTCTTTCCTGGGCACAGGTTACCCACACTGCTCTGGTCCTTGTTCCACCCCTTCATCCTCATACCCATCTCTTTCTTCTCCACCATCCTTAACCCTTGGCAGCAAGTAATGCATGCCCGTCTCTTTAATTTTGTCCTCCAGTTTCCGCCTTCTTGACATTGACTTTTACTACTCAGCATGATGCTTTTGAGATCCACCCAAGTCATTGCCCATATCGACAATTTATTTCTTTTAATTGTTGTGCAGCATTCCATGATATGGGTGCTCCACATGGTTTAAGCTTCCCGTGTTGAAGGACGTTTCCGTTATTCACAATTTTGGGCTATTACCAAGAAAGCTGCTATGAATAATCATGTACAGGCTTTTGTGTGGACTTATGGCTTTCTTTCTCTGGGATAAATACCCAAGAGTACAACTGCTGGGTTGTATGGTAAGTGTGTGTTCATTTTAAAGAAACTGCTAAATTAGTTTTCAGGATGGCTGTACATTTTACATTTCCACCAGCAGTATGAGACATCTGGTTTCTCCACAGCCTCACCAGCATTAGATATTGTCAAATTTTAAAAATGTTTAGGCTGGGCTGGGTGGCTCAGCCTGTAATCCCACTGTAATCCCAGCATTCTGGGAGGCCCAGGCAAGTGGATTGCCTGAGCCCGCAGGTTCAAGACCCGCCCGGGCAACTTGACAAGACCTCATCTCTACAATAAATCAAAAATTAGCCAGGTGTGGTAGCGCAGGCCTGTAGTTCCAGCTACTTGGAAGGCTGAGGAGGAAGGATCGCCGGAGCCCAGCAGGTCGAGGCTGCGGGAGCGTGCCACTGCACTCCAGTCTGGGTGACAGAGTAAGACTCCAACTCAAAAAAAAAAAAAAAAGAATGTAGCTTATCAATGGTCTGTAGATATGGGGTGATATTTTCCTGCGTATGTATGTCAGGCAAGCCTTAAGTGGATAAAAATCTACTGGTTTGGGCTATGTTTAAAACAACTGGATATGGCCAGGGACTATAGCTCATGCCTGTAGTCCCAGCTACTTGGGAGGCTGAGGAGGAAGGATCACCTGAGCCCAGGAGGTCAAGACTGCGGTGAACTGTGATTGTGTCATTACACTCCAGTCTGAGAGATAGAGTGAGACTCCGACTTATAATAAATAAATAAATAGATAGATAAAATAAAAACAAACACTGGTATATAAAAATTTAAGTTTGGTGCCAGCAGGCTTTTGAGTTAATGGTCTTAACCTGAAGTGAAGAAATAAACGTTTTATGGGTCAATATGTGGAAGGCCACCTTTGGTTTGTTTAATAACAGCTTGGCATTTGTTTATATTCATCTGTATAATTTCTCTTCATGCTTTCTGCCCATTTGAATTCACCTTTTTAAAAAAATGTTACATTTTGGGAGTTCTTTGTATGTTCTAGGTATGAGTCCTTTGTCAAACAAGCAGTTTGCAAATATTCCCTACCAGTCTGTAGCATGTCTTTTCACTGTCTTATCAGGATCTTTTGTACAGCAAAAGCTTTTAATTTTGATGATGGCCAATGTGTCAATTATTTTTCTCTTATGGATCATGTTTTTGTATTATTATCCAAAGACTCTTCACCAAGTCCCAGGCCTTGAAGTTTTTGTCCTGTTTTATAATTTTATGCTTTACATTTAAATCTATGGACAATTTTGAGTTAATTTTTGTGTAAGATGTGAGACTTGGGTTGAGCTTTGTTTTGTTTTTTTAAGTCAGAGTCTCACTTTGTTGCCCAGGATTAAGTGCAGTGGCATGCTCACTACTACTGCAGCCTTGACCTGGTGGGCTCAGATGATCCTTCCGTCTCAGCCTTTAAAGTAGCTGGAACTACAGTGCACACCACCATGCCCAGCTAAGTTTTTGATTTATTGTAGAGATGTAGTCTTGCCAAGTTGTCCAGGATGGTCTCAAACTCCTGGATCCAGGCAATCCTCTTGCCTCTGCCTCCCAGATTTCTGGGATTATAGGCGTGATCCACCGTGCTTGGCTGAGATTTATTTATTATTTATTTTGTCTATGACTATTCAATTATTATAGCACTATTAAAAAAAAAAGACTATCCTTTCTTCATTGAATCGCTTGTTATCATTGTTTAAATTGCTGTCTGAACTTGGATGGGGCTGTTTCTGGGCTTTCTATTCTACTACTTTAATCAGTGTGTTCATATCACCATCAATTCCACACGGTCTTGAGTCCTATAGCTACATAATAATATATTAAGTCTTAAAGTCAGGTAGAATCATTCCTCCCACTTTATTCTTTTATAGTATGGCTTTAGTTATTCTATGTCTTTGCTTTCCCATATAAATTTTAGAATAGTCTTATCTTTATCCATAAAAATCTTGACAGGAATTGCAGCAAACCTGTATACCAATTGAAGGAGAATTGATATCTTTACTAAATTGAGTCTCCCAATTTCTGGATAAGACATACTGTGCATTTATTTAGATTTTCTTTGATTCTTTTTTCCCTATCAGTGTTTTGAGTTTTCAGAATACAAATTCTGCACTGCACATGTTTTGGAAGATTCAAAGCTAAGTATTTTAAAATGTTGCTGTTTATATGATTTTTCTTGCTATCTTTCGTGGGGTTTTTTTTGTGTGTGTGATTTCCATGGGTTTTCTACATAGACAATCATCAACTGTATCATTTTCAAACAGGAACTGTTCTTTTATTTTGATCTCTATGTCTTTTATTTCCTTTTTTTTTTTCTCTATTGTACTGGCAAAAACTTCCAGTACTATGTTGAATAACAGTGGTAAGAGTGGATACCCTTGCCTTCTTTTCAGTTTTAAGAAAAAAAAGTATTTAGTGTTTCACCATTAAATATGATGTTAGATGTGGGTTTTGTTTGTTTGTTTGTTTGCAGATGTTCCTTACCCTGTTGAGGATAAAGGATCCATATAGATAGAATAGATGGATGAGGATCCATCTCTAATTTTCTGGAAGATCTTTAAAAGTTATGATGAATGCTGAATTTTGTCAAATGCTCTTTCTGCAATAATTGACTTGATTATATGATTTTCCTTCTTTAGCTTATAATGTGGTAGATTACACTACTGATTTTTCAGCTATTGAGCCAGCGTCGCATCCCTTGAGTAAACCTCACTTAGTCATGGTGTATCATTCTTAATCTCTTTGCTAATATTTTGTTAAAAATTTTTGCATCTATATTCTTTGGGTAGTGATCTGTAGCACTGGTTCCTTTCTGGTTTTAGAATTCAGGATAATACTGGCAGCATGGAATAAGTTGGGAAATATTTCCACCTCCTTTAACTTCTGGAAGAGAATGTATAGACTTTATATTAACTCTTCTTTAAACCTTTCAACCATCTAGGACTGGATATTTCTTTTATAAAGATATTTTTGATAGTGACTTAAATTTCTTTAATAGTTTTAGTGCTGCTCAAATGACCTATTTTATATTGAGTGAGTTAGAATAGTTTGTACTTGTTTAGTAATTGATTTGTTCCATCTAAGTTGTCAAATTTATATGTGTAAAGTTATTCATTATATTCCCATTATTGTTTTGATGTCTTCAGCATCTGTAGTAATATCTCCTCATTTGTTTATTTTAGTAATTTGTGCCTTCTCTATTTTTTTATTTGTTCCTCTTGCTAGAAGTTTGCCAATTTTATTGAGTTTTTCAAAAAACTAGCTTTATTTTATTGATTTTCCCCACTACTTTCCGTTTTCACTTTCATCAAAATTGCCTTTTTATAATTTTCTTCAGCTTGCTTTGGGTTTAGCTAGTTCTTTTTCTAATTTCTTTAGGTGGGAATTCAGATTATTGATGTGAGACTTATTCTTGTAGGCATTTTAGTGTTATAAATTTTCCTCTCAATACTGCTTTAATTTTGTCCCACAAACTTTGATTGCATTTTTATTTTTATTGAGTTCAGTTTATTTTTGTATTTTTTCCTTGAAACTTCCTCTTTGACCCATGGGTTTTTCTATAAGTGTGTCATTTAGTTTTCAGTTTGGAAATTCTCTTTTTATTTTTATTTGATTTCTAGTTTGATTCCATTATGGTCAGATAACAAATTCTACATGATTTTTAATTTTTAAAAATCTGTTGATGGCCTAGATAGTGGCCTATCTTCATATATGTTCCATGGGTGCTTGAAAAGACTGTGTATTCTGCTAGTGGGTGGTGTGTTCTATGAAAGTTGATTACATCTTTTTGGTTTGTATTGTTGAACTTTTCTAGATCCCTGTTGATTTTTTATCTAGTTGTTTTATCAAACTAGAGAGAGAAGTGTTGAAGTCTGCAATTATAAGTGTGTATTTGTTTCTTTTTCTTTTCAATTATGTCAATTTTGCTTCACATATTTTGAACATCTGTTGTTTGGTACATACACATTTAAGATTTTTATGTCTTCTTGGTAGATTGACCATCTTGTCATTATGTAATGTACTTCATCCCTGGTAATTTTCTTTGCTTTGAAACTTACTTTATCAGACATTAATATAGCCACTCTTTTTTTTTTTAATTAATCTTTGCATGGCATATCTTTTTTCATCCTTTTCCTTCCTACTTATCTATATTATTATACTGAGTGTCTCATAAAAAGTACATAGATAGGTTATGTTTTTAAATTCACTCTGCCAATCTCTTCATTATAATTGGTGAATTTAGACCTTTTTTTTTTTTTTTTGAGTTGGAGTCTCACTCCGTCGCCTAGACTGGAGTACAGTGGCTGCTCCCGGCCACCGCAGCCTCGACCTGCTGGGCTCCGGCGGAATTACAGGCATGCGCTACCACGCCCGGCTGATTTTTGATTTATTGTAGAGATGAGGTCCCGCCAAGTTGCTCAGGCGGGTCTCGAACCCGCAGGCTCAGGCAATCCACTCACCTCAGCCTCCCAAGGCGCGGGATTACAGGCTGAGCCACCGAGCACGGCGACCATTTCTATTCAATGTAATTATTGATATTTCAAGACTTAAGTTTGCCATTTTGTTTTCTGATATTTTTTGTTTATTTTCTTTTTCCAGCTTTTCTGAGAGTTACCTGAACATTTTATTTTATTTTATTTTTTGGTCATGCAACATGTGTTTTATTTCTTTTCTATTTTTCTATATATTCAACATAGAATTTTATTTTATTTTATTTAAAAAAAATTTTATTATAAAGATGTGGGGTACATTTTGGGGTTAGGTATGTAAACATTGATCATGCAGGCATCCTTGTTGATGAGCTCTGTGAACATTTTAAATAATTCTATTTTGATTTATCTATAGTGTTTGTATAGCTTTTTTTGTTGGTTGTTTTAGATATACAATGTACATACATAACTTATCCATCTACTGGTGTCAACATTTTACCAGTTCATGGATAGCAGGAAAACCTTACCTCTCTTTATGTTCCTTTGATATCTCTCATTTCCTCTTTAAATATTTCATTCACAAAAAATAGACAATATTATTTTTGCTTCAGTTACCAAATATAATTTAGAAAACTCAAGAAGAAAAGAAAGTCTATTGTATTTACCCACATTTTCACTCTTTTGGTGTTCTTTTTGAATTCTTGGTTTCCAAATTCCTTCTTTTATCATTTACTTGGTTTAGATAAATTCTTTTAGCTAATTTTTTAGGGACGGTCAACTTCCAGCAAATGTCTTATCTTTTCTTCATCTGAGAACGTCTTGCTTTCCCCTCATTTCCAAATGATATTTTCACTGTATATAGAATTATAGACTGACAATTTTGTTTCAACATGTGGAAAATCTGATCTGCATGGTTTTTGATGAGACATTCACTGTCATTCGAATTGTTTTTCCTCGTATAGGTAAAGTCTTGCTGTTTTCTGTCTTCAGCTTTCAAAAGTCTAATTATGATATGTCTTAATATGGATTTCTTTGGGTTTGTGTAACTTATTGAGTCTGTAGGTTTATTTCTCTTTTTTTGGTCAAGTTGGGAAAATTTTAGTTGTATTTCTTTGAATATCTTCTTAGTCCTCTCCTCTGTGTCCTCTCCTTCTGAGACTCTAATGACATGAATGTTGGTTATTTTGTTACAGTTTCATATGTCCTTGTGGCTTTGTTATTTTTCAGTCTATTTTCTCTCTGTTTTTCAAACTGGACAATTCCTATCTCTCTGTCTCCATGTTCACTGATTTTTTCCCCCCTGTCCTCTTCATTCTCTATTGGGTCCATCCAATGAGTTTTCAATTTTGATTGTTGTACTTTTTAGTTATAAAATTTCCATTTGGTTCTTCTTTATCTCTTCTGTCTCTGTGCTGATACTTTCTATTTCTTTGTTCAACTTTCTATTTGTTCATTTGTTTCAAGTGTGTTTATAATTTCTTATTGAAACATTGTTACAACTGCTTTAAAAATCCATGTCAAAGAATTCTATCATCTGTGCCGTAATAATATTGAGATCTGCTGATTGTTTTAAAGTTTGGCTTGTGATATCCCTGATGAGTGATTTTTTTGTTGTTGTTATTGTTGAATTCTGGACATTTTAGGTAATTTTTTTTTACAGGAGTCTTGATATAGGCCGGGTACAGTGGCTCAGTCTGTAATCCCAGTGCCTTGGGAGGCCGAGGTGAGTGGATTGACTGAGCCTGCGGGTTCGAGACCTGCCTGGGCAACTTGGCGAGACCTCATCTCTACAATAAATCAAAAAAAACTAGCCGGGCGTGGTAGCCCGCGCCTGTAGTTCCAGCTACTTCGAAGGCTGAGGCGGAAGGATTGCCGGAGCCCAGCAGGTCGAGGTTGCGGTGGCCAGGAGCGGCCACTGCGCTCCAGTCTGGGTGACAGAGTGAGACTCCAACTCAAAAAAAAAAAAAAAGAGTCTTGATATCATCTAAATTTTGTGTTTTAGCAGATTTTCTCTGACACTGCTCTGGTAAGGGAAAGAGGGAAGGCACCATCTCATTAATGGCAGCTGAGTGTGGAGGTCCAGACTTCCCACTCAGCCTCTGCCTACACTGAGAGTGAGGTGAAAGGAGCTTCCTGTAGTGCTCGGTGGAGGTGAGAATTCAGCCTCCTCACTAGGGCTTCACTGATACCATCCCAACCAGAAGGAAAAACGATGCCTCGTTTCCATTCTCCCCATATAGACTCCACTGAGGTGATAGGAGTGATGGCTTTTTGCTGATTCTTCATTAGGTCTCCTGTGATACAAGCCCAGGGAGAAGCATGAGCATTTCATTGCCTCCGGGCAGAGGTGGTCTCCACTGGCACCATAGGGTTCAGGAGGCGTGGAAACAGCAGAGGGAGTTTATTACTGACATTTGGGCGGGGGTGAGTGGTTGCAATATCTTATGCTAAGTATAAAAGTTTAGGCTTTTGTTGACAGACTGAGGGTAAGGCTGAAGTTTCGTTTTTGTTTTGTTTTGTTTTGTTTTCTTGTGGTGTTTGGCTGTAGCAGAGCAGCTATTGTTTAAAAGTTTTCTGTCTTACTAGGCTGCGTCTTTACTGGCCCTTTGGAGGAAAAGATCATGTGTTTCTTGTTTTTGTTGTTGTGCTGTGTTTTTGTGGGGCCATTGGTATTTCCAGATTGCTAGTATGTAGTCTGGGATATATAACACAAAAAGAAGACCCAGAGAACTCACTGCGGTGTTGTTTCTTGCATTCCAAGGTCTGCAGACCATCTGTGCTCTCCTTGCTACCTTTCAGAGCCTTTTTATGTCTGTTTTACATATACTATCCAGGTTTCTTAGTTGCACTTAGCAGGAAAAAAGAGAGGAAAGAATATCCATTCTGCCTTCAGAAGTAGAATTCTCTCTCCAGTACCTTTTGTTTGTCACTCTCTTAATAGGTGAAAATGAGAACGACACTATTGCTTGAGCTTGCATTTTTTACTTTAAGTGTGGGCAAAGTTGTCTGTGGATCAATTTTAGTTCCATTTTTTGTAAATGAACTGCCACAGATTTTACCTATTTATATAAAGTCGTCTTATTTGCACTAAAGAATTGTTTTACCAATTAGTTTTGGCTCTGTGTATAATAAATTCATTCATCTCCAGGGGGTGGAATTATGCATTATTTTAATTTTCATATTTATTCTGGTAATAAGGCAATTTTGGGAAAAATTAGTGAGGTAGACTAACAGACTGAAAAAGTAACTGGGTCATGTTTTCTTGGGGATAGTCTTATCATGGATGAGAAAAAAATAATTTTTCCTTCCACTTCTCAGTAGAATTTTGTGTTCTTGAGGCTTCTTTTTACTTCCTGGAGAGAGTTATAGGCCTTTGTTTATGAAATGTTGGCCTGTGGAATGGAGTGGACTGAGCTGCCCAAAAAGATAGGATTGGGGTTGTGTGATTGAATGGGCGCAGGTGAAGAGTAGTCCAGTTCTGGAAGGACCTTCTTAAACATTGAGGCAGGGTGGCTGGTTTCTTTGCATGGTAGAAATGAGGACCTCCTTCCCACAAGTTGTAAGATCTTAGAGGGCAATGGCAAAACAGGTAGAGACAACGGGATGCCAAGCGTCTTTACTTTGGCAACTACAGGGAGGAATCCACTGTCTGGACTCTGGTATGCGGAAAGGACAACTGTCAGAGGATATCTCTATTACTTGCCCATAGCAACTGTGCCCGACAGTTGGTGGAAGAGGGTTAGTGCTCCACTTTATAGCAGAAGAGGCAAGAGGTCAAAGGAAGCCATCCTGAATTAAGGGAAGACTCCCAATATGAGTCTTTTGGACTTTGTATTCTCCTTGGCCAGTGAGAACTTATAATCAGAGTTCATTTGATTTAGAAAACATATAAAATGCAATAGATTGTTCTCTTTTCTCTTTGTGGAGAAATTATACTCGTAATCTACTTTTCTGTATTTTTTCCAAGTTTTATACAGTAAGCATGCATTTGTTTTAAAATTAGGAAATAAAAACAGTTATAAGCAATACATTAACCCTTTGCCTCTTAAATATGCTTAGATTTTTTCAACCAATTTGGTTTAAAAATTTTAGATTTAGTCAAGCATATTTTGGATGAATGAAAATTTAGAAATGTTGGCTATTTTATCATACTTGCCCATATTAAACTAAAAAAAAAAAATCTTCTAAGCTTAAACATCTAACAGCTCTTTCTATCACCCAAGTGGTTGAATAAATATTCAGTTCTATTTTCTCCTATTTATTTCATAGTTCTACATTGAGACATTACTATGGGATCCTTGTCTCAATTTCAGCTGCGGTATGAAGACAATAGGTGTCTTATTTCAGATTGAGACTCCCATGTCGAAATTTCAAAGTGGATGATCTAAAACTTTTAGATGGCCTTCAAATAGTCAAGGTTATTAAAAAGTTAGAGATTAAAGGAGATTTTGGGAAAATATTTTTCTGCCTGTAAAAATCTGAAGTTTTTTAGACAGTCTTTAGTAGTAGTTTTTGAAGGACTGGTTTAGAAAGAAATTACAAAAGTGTGAGTGCTTCCTGTAGACTGGTGTGGGCAGCAAATGGAGTAAGGGCGATGTGGTCCCTGTAGAAGCCAAGAATGAGCCATAAGAAATTCCAAGGCTTAATCATCTTCTGGGCCCAGAGAGTATGATGTGAACTATGGTGTCATCAGTGGCAATCAGCTGCTGACTTTCCTACTCCAATGACCTCTTCTTCCTCCTTTTGTTGAGCCCTAGAGGGATCAGAGGAAGTGGATGGTGGGAAAATAAGGAAGCTGAATGCAACTCTTATCTGTAGACTTCCTGCCATCCAAATCCTGAGCTGGGGAAAGAGGGAGAAATCTTATTTATATATCAAGTGAAGCAATTTTTAAAATTACGACATTATGATACGGGACAAGATGTTTACATGACTCGATGGAGAAAGCATTTTGAGACTTAAAGAGAATTGAGATTTGCAGAGTCTAAAGAGCTAATTTTCACTGACCAGAAAAGTCAGGGGACTGCCCAGTTACAGGGGGAGAATTCCCCCGTGGCCTACACTACTGAGAAGGTGGGTACTATTTTGAAAGCAGCTCCTGCTGGAGACATAATTTAGAAGGCTAAGAATTGCATTTCATGGCTTTACAAACTTTCAGCAAGGGGAATGATTAATCACTTCTGATTCAGGCGTTTGACCTTTTTAACTGTCTCTGAATTCCACATTGGTTGCTGGGTGGCTTATTTCTGTCCAATCTTCTAAACAACAAAGAGTAGACCCTTTTTATTCCTTCTGAACTGGCTCAACATCATCTTTATTACTTAATCATGAAACTGAAGTTTTACCTCTTGTATTTTTGGGATTATTGCCCCTATTATGACACAAAGATACTCTTCTTTGGTCCATGTTAGTGAAGGTACAAATGCTAATGAAAAATATAGTAGGACATTTCCGGGTCATTGGTGGGTCATTGGACTGCCCGGGGAGTCACTTTTGAAGTTGCTGCTTCTCTATAACCACCGAGTTTGGGTGCCACAAAAGCATTGTGTGGGTGTGAACTGGGGACAGAGACAAAGAAAAAAATGTACCCTTCAGAGGGATAAGAGAGGCAGCACAGTGAAAGGCAAGAGGGGGATGACGGTTGGGTGCTATTTTTATATGTGGTGACCAGGGAAGGCCTCTCTTATAAGTAAACTTTTTTGTATTCAGTATTTCTCCAATGTGATTTTTGTCGTGAACTTACTTATTTTAAAAGCCAACTGTATTGAGATACAATTTGCACGAGTTAAATGTACTCATTTCAACTGTTCAGTTCAATGAGTTTGACAAATGTATATGTCAATCACCCTGTTAGGTGGACTGAATATTCATGTATCCCCCACATTTATATGTTGAGGCCCTAACCCTGTATGTTATGGAATTGGGAGATGAGACCGTTGGAAGCAATAGCTCTTTGATGAGGTCATGAAGATGGGACCATTATGATGGGATTTGTGTCCTTATAAGAAGAGGATGGGGAAGACAAGAACTCTCTATCTCTCCATGATATGAGGACACAGTCAGAAAGTGACTGCCTGCAAGCCAAGAAAAGGTCACTCACCAGAAGCCAAATCTTCCAGCACCTTGATCTTAGACTTCCCAGCCTCCAGAACTGCGAGAAAGAAATGTCTGCTGTGTAAAGTCATCCAGTCTATGGTATTTTGTTTTACAGGTTGACATTCCTTACCTGATAATTTATTTTAGATCGTTCTTTAAAAAAAAAATTACTATTTATAGCTGTACATTTCCCTCTAAGTGCCAATTTAGCTGCATCTCATTTTTGTTATGTTGTAGTTTTACTTCATTCTGTTTAAAATATGTTATAACTTCCTTTGTGATTTTTTTCTCTGACCCATGAATGATCTAGATGAATTTTTTAAAAAATTAAGGAAGTTATAAAGGTAGCTTTATGAAAGGGAAGATATGTTGCGAAGGACACAATGGACAGGACAGAAGCGAGAGTATCTGCTGTCCGCCTGTTGTTTAATTTATAACTATTTTGGGTTTTTAAAGATATCTTTTTATTATTGATTTATTTAATTCTATTGGGTTCAGAGACTATATCCACATCATTTCAGGTTTTAAAACTTTTTAAAGATTTGTTATGACTCAGCCTATGATCTAACAGCATTTTCCATGGGGGCATTTGATCAGAATTTATATTCTTTTTTTTTTTTATGAGTTGGATTCTCACTCCACCCTCCAAGTAGCCAGAACTACAGGCGTGTGCTACCACACCTGGCTAATTTTTTATTTATCGTAGAGGTGAGGTCTCACCAAGTTGCCTGGGCTGGTCTTGAACCCGTGGGCTCAGGCAATCCACTTGCCTCAGCCTCCCAAAGTGTTGTGATTACAGGCACAGCCATCAAGCCTGGTCCAGAATTTATATTCTTCGGTGAGGGTTGTCTTTGGTCTCTAATGAATGTCCTCGGTTTAACTAAGTTCTCTCTACTCCTACTGGTAGGGAATCAAATGTCTCCCAGCTATGTGACAGCAATGAGTATCGTTCAACTTGTAGCTCTTGAGAGCAGCTGTATTATACCAAGTCCTGTAGAATTTTATCCCATGCACACACATTAGCATTTATCCAAAGACAGGGGGAGGGGGACCTTATACAGATCTTTTGAGCAATTTTTTCCTGCTTAACGCCCTCCTTTCTGTTATTCTTCCTCACAGATTTTAGGCACCTCTGTCTTCTTGTGTTTCTATCTTAGTTTTTTCAACTCAGCAAGATTTCCAGTCTCTCTTTGAGTTTCTATCTATGCTGAGGTCCAGAAATTAACTCTAGACAGAAAATCAATTGGTTAATAAAACTTATTTGTTTCTATACTCTAAAAGACATAAGAATCTTTTCCTGCTTACTGTCCAATCTCTGAAAAAAAGGTTTCTCATAATTTTTCCAGTGCTTTTTTTTTTTTTTTTAAAGGCATATATAGTACAGGCATGGGACATTTCTTATAGGTGAGTTTGAACAAAGATCAATAAAATGAGCAAACAAGTAATGTGGATATGTCCATGTATGGGAAATGAGTCTAAGCAGGGCAAAGAGTGGGCCAATCAATTCCTAAAAGATCTAAAAACTGACCTTCCATATGACCCAGCAATCTTCCTTCTGGGAATATACCTGGAGGAGCTCAAATCATTCAACAAAAAAGATACCTGCACAGGCGTGTTTATTGCAGCACTTTTCACAATAGCAAAAACATGGAACCAACGGTGCTGCCCATCAAAAGTAGCCTGGATGAAAAATGTGGTACATATAGACGATGGAATATTACGCTGCCATAAAGAAGGACAAAATTATGGACTTTGCAGCAACTTGGATGGATTTAGAGTCTGTAATACTCTGTGATCTATCACAGAAACAAAGAGCTGAGTACCACATGCACGCCCTTGTAAGCAGACCCTGAGCAATTATCATACTACAAGAAAGGGATTGGCAGAAATGGGAATCTGTCAGGGGAAGGGAGGACACACTTCATCAGAAAGGGTACGTGATCTCAAATCAGGTGAAGTGGGGACCAAAGTGAGGCCAAAACTTTACCTGTACAATGACCATTTGTATACCTAACCCTGAATTGTACCCCATATTTTTAAAATAAAAAACTAAAAAAAAAAGTGGGCAGGGGGGCAAATACTCTGAAGCTGAGGCACGTTTCACTTAGCTACCATTATCTGCACTTTATGGTGAGGTGACAGAGGATCATAGAAGAAGTTGCCACTTAAGACCTCACAGGTGGAAAAAGTAAGACACAACCCACATCTGAAAACAGACTGAGTTCCTTCCTCTAGGTCTCCTGGCCTCCCCTGAAAGCCGTTGCGTTAGTGAAGAGGTGATTTATAGACTATGACTTACCTCCCGTTATCCCTGGAGGTTTTAGGAGCTGAGGACATAAATTGCTCCAACACGTGCCTAGACAAACTCAAGGTTGATAGGTTCGTAATGGCTTATGGGCACCAAAGGAATTTCCTGGGAATGTTTGTGAGTCTTAGTAATGGCACCGTGTCAAAACATTTTTCCTTTGCACTGCTCTCAGCATGCGTTTCTGGGAGCGGAAAGTCCTGTCTCTCACTTGACATAGCCAAGTCCCTTCTATAACTCAGTATAGACGAGAGCCATGAATGAGGCAGGGGTGTTAATAAGTTACCATTACTTAAATGCCTAGGATACTCCGGGTGCTTTGTCTATACTGAGGCTGCACAAAACCCTTGTGCAACATTGCACTATTTTATTGTACAAGAAAGAAGAACATCATGAAACAACTTGACAACTCCATCCAGTTTGTAAGTGGTGGAGCCAGGGTACGTCTGTGTCTACTCTGTTTCTGCTACATTTTGTTCTACTGCTGGCTAAACTTTGGGACAGAAGGACTTAGTATGTTTATTTTTTGTCGCTTCATGAGAGATAAGATGCTTTCCTTCTTTTCCTTTTCTTATTTCCTGTGAGAAGATGAAAAGAGAACCACAGATGGAGAAGTAAGGAATGTTGCAGGCAGATTATTTTCCTTTCTCCTCTTCTAACGCTGCGGTTTTGTTTTTATTTTGTTGGAGGAGGGGTTGTGAGTCGCAGGTTTCAGGATTGTGAACAAGAAAGAGCATGGAGCCAAGGATATGGTGGATGGGGGAAGAACCGAGTGTAGGCTCTCAGAAGTGTGAAGTGATATCTGTGTCAAAGCTCAGGAGAAGAGAAACAGAGGGGCAGACCTCAGCCAGTCATGGGAGCACCCACTTCAGAGAGACTGGGAGGACAGAAGGAACCAGCCTCTGGACTTCTTCAGCCACTAGGAGAGAGGAGGAAGCCTGTAGGGGTGACTTGGCATCCAAGAGGTGATTTGACGGTTGTGAAGTTTTTGTTTTTTGTTTTCACTACTTCTGAAGCACGGTATCAGGACTGCTTGCAAAATGGAAGTACAGAGGGGAAAAGAAACAGGATGCTGCTTGTTCAGATTGGTAAAGATTTCTAGGCAGCCCATGTTCAAGGAATGTGAGAAATTTCTAAAAGTAATGCTCCCTTTACAGAAAGGAAGATATTGAAATTACTTTTCTCCCCCTCTGGTGTTTACTAAAGTGAGGATCTGTCCCTCTCAATATAGTCCACAGTTTGAAATTTATTTAATTATTTTTATTTATTTATTTATTTTTGAGTTGGAGTCTTACTCTGTTGCCCAGGCTGGAGTGCAGTGGCATGCTCATAGCACCATAGCCTCGACCTGCTGGGCTCAGGAGATCCTTTTGCCTCATCCTTCCAAGTAGCTGGAACCACAGGCACACACCACCATGCCCAACTAATATTTTGATTTATTGTAGAGATGAGGTCTCACCAAGTTGCCCAGGCTGGTCTCGAACGTGTGAGCTCAGGCAATCCTCTCACCTCAGTCTCCCAAAGTATTGGGATTATAGGCATGAGCCACCACGCCTGGCTGCACAGCTTGAAATTTAATAGCTCTGACTCTTTGGGGTCTAAAGAACCTATTAAGGAGATGTAAAAGCTAATTTGTTGTTAAGAGAGTTTATTGGCAACATGATGTCTGTTGGAAATTTTTATTCACTCTCATTCATTCATTCAATAATATTTACTGAATAACCTACTATGTACTAGAGTGAGCATATCCAAAGCTTGGCTCAAAGAATTAATTTTCAACCTTCATATGTATATGTTACAATCTTTACTATGTTATAAAACAACTAGCCCTTGTTGTACCATAATGACACCTAGTATTGCAGGCTAAGCAGCTGGAAAGTAATTGGAGATGACGGGAAGAAGAGGAAACTCACGAACAAGACCAGTAGAGGCATATTCTTCAGCACTAGTCTGTGAGCACAGAGTCATTTGCAGATGGGTCTGGACTCTTTAGACAACATGGCATCCGAGGATCGTTGCCAAGTCCTACACTATCAACAGACGAGATAAATATCAAAACAACATAAACCTTATATGTCAACTAGAGGAGAGGTGAGGCAATTTCTGTGACAGTGAGGTCTTAGTGTGAATTATTACCCAGTGGCTTTCTTTAGAAGAGCAGAAAATGTAGCTGAAAGAAGATTCTGCCTGGTCAACTGACCCAAGACAGATTGACCTGAGACTCCTATTGTCTCCATACCATGGATTCTGATTGCACTCTCATCTCAACTTACCACTTAGAAAACAAAAGATGTGAGGTGGCCTATAAAATCAAAGTTTCATTGCAGCGTTATTCGCTATAGCCGAGATATGGAAACAACCTAAATGTCCATCGATATACTAATGAATAAAGAAATTGGGGTGCATATCTACCTCAGCATATTATTGGCCCATTAAAAGGCAGAAAGTCCACTCATTTGTGACAATACAGACGGAGCCTGGAAAACTCTATGATACGTGGAATAAGCCAGGCACAGAAAGACAAATACTACACACCTCACATGTGGAATCTAAGCAAGCCAACCCATAGAAACAGAGAGCGGAATGGTGGTTGCCAGGGCCCTGGGGTGGAGAGAGATAGAGGACAACTGAGAGATTTTGGTCATAGGGTACAAATTTGCAGTTATAAGATGAACAGGTTCTGGGGATTTACAGGTACAACATGAGCGGTGATTGTTAATTAATTTGATTATGGTAATCACTACAATGTATACGCATATCAAATCTTCATGTGGTATACTTGAAATATATTCAATCTTTGTTTTATAATTAAATATTTAAAAATCATAGCAAATGCAGAAACAGTATAAAGGACCTAATGGGAGGAATTGGGAAAAATATATGAAAAAGGTGAATGGAAAGAAAGCATCTTAGTCAATTTGAGCTGCTATAATAAAAAGTTCCACAGACTAGGTGGCTTCTAAACAAGAGACATTTATTTCTTGTAGTGCTAGAGGCTGGAAGTTTGAGATCAAGGTGTTAGCCTGGTCATGTTCTGACGAGGACCCTCTTCTTCACCCGGTGTCTGACTTCTTGGTGAGGAGAGGGTGAGAGCAGGACACTGCCAGAGGAGGGAGGTAGAGGGGAAAACATGTAACAACCACAAAGGGTACCTTGTCCTTGACTAGGGGATGTGAGAATGAGTTGGAGGCCCAAACTTCACCTAAACGTAGATTACTTATATACCTAATCTTGACCTGTACCCCACATCTCTATAATACAATAAAGTAAAAAGGAAAAAAAAAAGGAAATAAAGAGGGCGAGAGAACTCTGTGGGATCCCTTTATGAGGACACCGATCCCATTCGTGACTCCATCCCCATACCCTAGGCACCTCCCAGAGGCCTCACCATCAGACCATCATACCATTTCATAGGGGGTTAGGATTTCAACATATGAACTTGGGGGGTGGGAGTCACACATGTTTAGACCGGTGCAGAAAGGCTATAACATGTGCATGCAAAACTTTGTTCTGTGCTTCCTGATAATCTTGGTGAAGCAGGAAATACTAAGGCTGACATAGCTCTCACAGTGTGGTGGAAGAGAGGCTAGTAATTTATCAGAATCACAGCCCTGAGCTATGAGAGAATTTTTCACATGACCCTCTATGCTGTGGCATTGAACTTCTTATAATTTTGTGGGAAGAATTGCATGCCAAGACGTTCCACGCAGCTGGCTATCTCAATACGGGCATAAAACAAAAATACTGCCATTCCTGTATTTATTTCATGTAATACCACATTAGGTCATACCATTTTATTATTAAAAGTGAAAATTAACTTAATGATTGAGATTCAGTGAAAATAATTAAAAACAAGTAGACATAATAAAAAGGCCTTCATGACAATTCAGTGAAAAATTTATTCACATCTTAAGACATGAAGCAAAAACACCTCTAAAAATACATCTGTTATCACTGAAGTTGAAGTCGTCAGCTGACACGGGCTCTGCTGCTTTCAGGATGTCAGTCCTCTCCTCACCAGGCACTGAGGTGTCTGGCCTGCTGGGCTTCCGTACCTTCCTGCAGGGTTTTGCATCTCTGAGTTGAGTTTTCAGGAAAATCACTTCTGACTGGGCGTTCTAGGTGGTTGGCGATTTTGAGTTTTCTCCCTCCCCACCTAGAGCAGTAGTCCTGCTCCAGGTTTCAGATCTCCTCTTCCATAACTTCTTCTAGAGACTTCCTTCAACGCTTCCTCAGGCTGGGTCCATGTCAGCACTTTGTTTCTGGAGTACAGGAGGTGAGGGGCGGGGAGGGGTGTTACAGGTACTGAGCTCTAAAGAGGAGTTGAAGGGAGACTAGCGAGGATCTCAGATGTGGGGTTAAGGTCGAAGAGGGAAGGGCTCTAGAAGGAGCCAACCATGGCGGTCAGAATTTAAACAAATGGCCCAAAGATACTGCTGAGTCCATAAAAGTAGCAATCTCTAGTAGAGCAGAATGTCCCGATTGCCATTGCACTCATTGATTGTGCCATCACCTCTGAAAGGAAGTTAGCTGAGAGTCATCGGAATGTTCAACTCCTAGGACTTGCTTAGATGAGTATGTAGATACAGGATGGGTTATCATGTGACCATTGACCTGTCATGTCCAGCAGTATTTAATGAACAAAGAATGTTCACAATACAACGTTGAATGGAAAAAAGTCAGATTAAAAATTTTATATTCGGCATGATCTAGCAGAAAAGACATTGGAAAGGATATTTGGAAAAAGTAAACCAAATGTCAAGATGGGGAAATCAAAAGGAGAAAGTTGAGCTAAGCCCTTTTGCTGCCCCCAGGAGGCAGGCCAGGCCATCGCCCAAGACACTCGCAAACTCGATTCCTGGGAGTAGGCATGTTTCTGAAGGATAGAGCCAGCTGCCAGGTTGCCAGGATTTCTGCTTCTCTGTTCCAAAGGAAACCAAAGAGAGGGCTACATCGCCATCTCCAGCCATTTCCATGGGTGTCAAACACCATTTGTTCATGAACTCCAAGCAAATCCAACTGTTTTGCTTTTGACTCGCGTGGGTTGACTCTGAAGGTGGATCTTATAATACATTTCTGTCCCTGACTCTCTTTGTTCTAAGAATGCAGCTTCCCAGACAAATGAAATCATCTTAACAAAAACATGTTCAGTTAATTTCTGATCATTTAACACGATTATGTAGGCAGTTTTACATCCTTGACTCCTACTCAGACAAATGTCACAGGTACCTGGCCCCAGAAATTTATTACATCGTTGCAGTTCTGGCTAAGAATTTGTCTCCCTGACTTTGACCACTATGGGACATACAATTTTATGGGACATACATTACTAAGACTTTAAAATGAGTTACTAAATCTTTGAATCATAAGCTCTCTAAGATCTAGATTTTCTTCTTTCTTTCTTTTTTTTTTTTTGAGTGAGAGTCTCATTCTGTCACTTAGGCTGGAGTACAGTGGCATACTCCTGAGCCTGGCAGGTCCACAGCCTCGACCTGCCAGGCTCAGGAGTTCCTTCTGCCTCAGTCTTCCAAGTAGCTGGAACTATAGGCGCATGCCACCACACCTGGCTAATTTTTTGATTTATTGTAGAGACGAGGTCTCAGCAAGTTGCCCAGGCTGGTCTCGAACCTTTGGGCTCAGGCAATCCTCCTACCTCTGCCAGGGCTGAGCATGGTGCTTGGTACTCATCACATGCTTGGTGGAATGATATATTTCCATGGTTACCATGTTGGCATTACAAAGTTCACATTCCTATGACTTCTCAATGGCTCAGCTTACCTTGTCTAAAACAGAATTCCAGACTTCCACCACCATGAGTTCTTCTCCAAAGCTTCCCCATCTCCATTCATCCAACAGCCCAAGCCTAGTCCTTAAGAGTCTTCTCTGACTTTGACTCCTTTCTCTCTTCTCTACATCCAATCTATCAGCAAATCTACAGTTTTACTTCCAAGATATATCCGAAATCTTGCCACTTCTCTTTGAGATATCAACTTCTCTCAAAGAGATAATGGCAACAGTCTCTTAGCTGGTTGAATTTGTTTGCTAGGGTTGCTATATATACAACAACAAAATCCCACACCCTGGGTGGCTTAAACAACAGAAATTTAGTTTGTCAAAATCTGGAGTTGGAGGTTTGAGATCAAAGTGTAGGCAGAGTTGATTTCTCCTGAGGCCTCTCTCCTTGAATTAGAGATGCTGTCTTCTCCCTATATCTTCACTTGGTACTCTTTGTGTGTGTCTGAGTCCAAATGTTCTCTCTTTTTTTTTTTTTTTAATTGGAGTCTTACTCTGTTGCCCAGGCTGGAGTGCAGTGACATGCTCACAGCCACTGCAGCCTCAACCTGCTGGACTCAGGAGTCCTTCCCCCTCCGTCTTCCAAGTAGCTGGCACTACAGGCATGTGCCACCATGCCTGGCTATTTTTAAAAAATTTATTGTAGAGATGAGGTTTCACCAAGTTGCCCAGGCTGGTCTCGAACCCCTGGGTTCAGGCAATCCTCTCGCTTCCATCCCCTAAGGTGCTGAGATTATAGGCATGAACCACTGTGCCTAGCCAAAATGTTCTCTTCTTATAGGGACACCAGTCACATTGGATTAGAGCACATCTTAGTGACCTCAGTTTGACCTCGTTGCCCATTTAAAGGCTCTATATTTAAATACAATCTCAGTCTGGGAGTTAGAGTTTCAACATGTGAATTTTTTTGGAATATAATTCAGCCCATAACATTGGCCTCCCTACTTTCAATTTTGTCTCCTAAAATCGTTTCCACATTTAGTCAGAGGAATCTTTACATGTGGCGAATCCGATCTTGCCGCTCCTCCCTTCTTAAAATCTCTTGATGGCTTCCCGTTGCATCTATATTTGGCATTGTAGATTTCTACCGTGGCCTACGAGGTTGTCCCTATACCTCACTCTAACCTCATCTCTTATGATTCTTCTTGTTTGTTCAATCCCTCTGACCTTCTTTCTCCAAATGTGCCAAGGTTGTTCCCACCTCTGTGGCCTTGTACCGGCTCGTCCTTTTGTGTGAAACATGCTTCCTCTAGGCCTCCCCTGGCATTGACTCTGAGTTCATCACAGAGTTTCTTTTACTTTCCTTGGTGATCCTCTCTCCTTCCTGCCCAGCCAATGTCAGCTCCGGGATCCAGACCCTCCCTACACCCTCATTTAAGAAAAATCATTTATAGCATAGTCCCCATCTAATTTTTTTCCATTTTCAATTTGTTTTCAGTATCTATTTTTCTCTACAATAATGTAAACTCTGATATAGATTTATATCCCGGTAAATAATGCTTGCTTAATTACAAAAGGAAACATTCTTCAAAATACGGACGTAGCACTCTTCAGTGCAACTTTTCATTTGCCAATAAATTAGCATCTCTTTACCTAGCTGTTCACAAATGACATCGCTCATTCATTCATTCAACAGATAATGATCAGATGCAGAATAGCAGAGCAGAAAGGACGTGAATTTTGTAGTAAGTAAATGAGGAATTAAATACTAACTCTACCACTTAATTGCCGTGTGGCCTTCTGCAAAATGTTTAGTTTTTCTGGAACTTTGTGAATCTATACCATGGAGATTAAAAACCACATTTGCACTCACTGTAAAATGCAATCCACAAATCAGGTGAATTGATAGACATTTAAGGAAAGATGGACAGAGGTGCGAAAAAGCAAGTATAAAATGTTATAGAATCTAAGTGGTGAGTATAGGGGTGTTTACTGTAAAATTCAACTATTCTAGGTGTTTGAAATGTTTTATGATAAAATATTGAAGGAAGAGCCAAACTAAACAAAACAAAAAACAAAGCCAAACAAAAAACTAACGAAGTGATATGGACATTTGTGGTGGATATGGAGTGATCTGATGGGGTGTGCTTGCGATGTGCACAGCACAGGTGCTTGGATCACCGCAGGATGCAGTGACTGCAGGCTGCTCTCGTCATTATCACTGATATAAGCCAAGTACTGGGGAGCATCCAAGAGGACCAAAACCCCATTTCCTCTCCTTCAGGGAAACAGGTGCAAACACACCCAGCACGATGAGGAACGGCTGTAATAAAGCCAGCGCACAGGCACAAGGCTATGAGCTCACAGAAGAGGCAAGGACTAAGCCTGTTAGGAATGGGGCAGAGAGTCAAGAGAGGTGGATTTTTGAGGCATGCCTCAGAGGAAGGGGAGTTGACCAAAGTGGGTGGAACAGGGCTTTGGGCTCTCTTTACCGATCAAGTTCCATGATATCCCTCTTCTGTGGGGATGTCATAAACAGCCTGTGATGATTAGCTGTTTCTCCCACAAACATTTCCTTGAGTTTTGGGTCATGTCTTCTCAATGTGAATGTCAGATACGTATGCCGTTTTATCTCCCCCTATAGTTGAACTTGGAGCCCTAGCTTGAGATACAATGAACTTTTAAAATTTTGCACTCGGGGTGGGAAATTAGAAAATTTATGTTTATTCCTGGGTTCAGTCGGTTAAAATTTATTTGTTTTTAAGTTTTCTTGAAGTATAATTGGTATATGATAATGACACATATTTAATGTATATGTTTTGATGGGTTTGGACATTTGGCCATATATATATACATATATATGTCTTTGTGTGTGTGTGTGTGTGTGTGTGTGTGTGTGTGTGTGTGTGTGTGTATATATAAAGGCCCCCAAAATATATTTTTGGAGGGCAGGCCCCTTGCAGTAGGCTTCTGCTGCTAGGTAGGTGTTCTAGGAACCCACTGGAACCCACTGGCATCAGTGTGCCAGGTAGCGTTGTTGAGAGAGGCTGCATTCAGCTTTAGTGAATTTTTTTTTTGGAGTGAATTTTTTTTGGAGATTTCACGATGGAGATTTCATGATGGAATTTTTTTTGGAGTGAATTTTTTTTGGAGTGAATTTTTTTTGGAGATTTCACGATGGGTGATTTACACAAACAACCTGCCTATACTGTGCTGAGTGTTCAGCAGTTTTTGATCCCCAAACGGCATGACCCCTGTGCTCTACCCTTCTTATTCACCTGATCTCACCCTGAGTGACTTTTTTTTGTTTCCTTAGAGTAAAAAAGACCTGAAAGGTAGACATTTTGCCATTGTAGAAGAGATGACACAGAAAATGGCAGAAGCACTAAAAGGCATCAAAATGGATGAATTTAAAAACTGCTTTGAGCAGTGGAAAAAGCATCTCGATAGGTGTATTTCATCCAATGGAGAGTTCTTGGAAGGTGACTGAAGTTTAAACATGTAAGAATCAAGACACAATTTTTTATAAATAAATTCAGTTGTTTTGGGGGGCTGGGTTCCCTCCTTGTGTATCCATGTGATTCCATCACCACAATCAAGGTACTAAGGGTATCCATCACCTCCAAAAACTTCCTAGTGTTCTTTTGTGGATTTTTCTACTTGTGGTAAGAACACTTAGCATGGGATCTATTTATTCTCTTAACACATTTTAAAGTGCACAAGACCGTATCATTAGTTACAGGCACGATGCTGAACAGCAGATCTCTAACACTTATTTGCCTTACAGAACAGAAATGTACCGTTTGAGTGACTGTTTCCCATTTCCCTCTCCCACCAGGTCCCAGCACCCACCATTTTAATTTCTTCTTCAGGGAGTATGGCTACTTTAGATACTCTATAGAAGTGAGATCATGCAGTATTTGTCCTCTGTGACCAGCTTATTTCTCTTAACACAGTGTCTTCCAGGTTCATCCTTATTGTTGCAAATGGTAGGATTTCCCCTTTTTTTGGGAAGACTGGATGATATTCCATTGCATGGACATACCACATGTTCCTTATTCATTGTTGATGGACATTTGGGATGTTTCCATATCTTGACTATTATGAAGAGTGCTACAGTGAACATTGTGGGGTGGTACAGATATCTCTGCAAGATTCTGATTTCAATTTGTGGGAAGATATGCTAAGGAGTGGATTGCTGGATCATATTGTAGTTCTATTTTTAATTTTTCAGAAGCTTTTATACCGTTTTCCATAGCAGCTGCATTTTACATTCTCACTAACGATGTACAAGAGTTCTAATTTTTTTTACAACCTTGACAACACTCATCTTTTATGTCTTTTTTGATAATTCCCATCCTAACAAGTATTTGATGGTAATCTCATTGTGGTTTTGATTTGCATTTCTCCGATGGTTAGTTGAGCACACTTTCATAGACCTAGTAGATATTTGCATGTCTTCTTTGGAGAAATGTCTATTCAAGTTCTTTGTCCATTTTTAATATATATATTAAAATAGGAGATTCTTATTTACTTTGGATATTAACCCCTTATCAAATAGATGGTTTGTAAATATTTTCTCCTGAGTTCAGTCCTGGAATGAAACTTGTTTCTTTTGGGGATTACATGGTGCCTAGTGTATAAGCACTTAGGAAGAAGTCATGATAGGTTAGACTTTCTCAAAAGAACCTGTCACAATCAGTGGCACAGATTTTCTGTGCCTTTTACCCTCTATGCAGGAAGATATGGGTCTGAGCGAATCACCAGAATTTTCTGTTATGGATAAGTGGTTTTCGCCAAGGGACTTGCAGATAAGTTGAAAACATTCATTTTTTTGCAAATGGTGTTTTTTTTTTTTCTCTTCAGGGGAAATCCAGAGATAAGGAACTTCTGAACGCAGCTTAAAATTCAAGCATCCTGTAACACAGAGAAGATGGGAATCAAAACCTTCCCAGGTCAGGGCACGGCTGTGGTCACATTTCAGTCATTCCCTCATACCCCCAACATACTTGCATGGGTTTCTGTTATGTGCCAAGCTTTGTGCCAGAAATTGGGGCTGTGTAGATGACCCAGATAGGTCCTTACTCCCCAAGAACTCACTGGACAGTAGGGGAGACCAATGCATGCAGACAATTATTAGTTATTTTTCTCAGGGCCCTCACAGAAGTATGATGGGGCCTAAGATGCCCAAAAGAAGAAGGGATAGAATGAAACAGTTTTGAACATATACAAAAACTATAAACTCCATGTGCATAAAAAAATGGAATGCCTTTACTCTGTTCTTTTCCTTGGAAGATTGTGAACAGGAAAAACTTTGTGCTTTTCTGTTTTTTTGAGTTGAAGTCTCACTCCATCACCCAGGCTGGAGGGCAGTGCAGTGTCCTTGTGGGCCTGCAGGGAAAAAGAGACACCCAGGCCCTGCAAAGGCTCCAATCCTTCACTAACCTCCTGAGTGGAAGAGAAAAGAGGCTGGCTGACCTGCTCTAAGCAGGGGAGACACAAGAGAGCAGAGAGAAAACCTTCGAGGCACAGTCACCCTACCCAGGGGTCGAATGTAGCCCCACCTCATCTCATACTCCGATTGGCCAACTCTCCTTCCCATGGGGGAACTGTGAAGGGGCCGGCAGAGTCCCCTCTGGCATGGTAAGAGGGTGACGAAGAGCAGCCCTCCATTCTCTGGGAAGTGCACCCCGATCCATAGGGTGGTGGAGGGAGGGGCTGCCATGGGCAGCCGTTCTATATGGGCGTGTCTTTCTGGTCATACTGACTGGGCCTGAATGCCCCGACCAGACTTCTTGTCCTGTTGATATAGAATTTGTGTTGTTTTGGAATCAGTCTTGTCTTACGGCTAGGCTTCTGATGTGTGAACTCTGAAACTCGAAGTGGCATTTTACAAATACCTGGAGGACCAAGGAGAAGAGAGGATAAATTTTCCAGGAGAGGAGAACAAAGCAGATGTACAGAGAAAAACACCGGCAGGAAGATTCCTGACAGCTTTCCCAGCCCTGTTCCAGATCTTTCTCAGGTTCCTGCTATACCCTGTCCTGGGCTCCATGAGACACATCTGTTTCCTGTTAATGTACTTCTCTCTGCTTAAGCTGAGGACTTCTGTGCCTTGGAGGCCTCCAAATTAGATCTAATACAGACAACAAATGGGCTTAAAAAAAAAAAAAGAATACTCCAGGTCATATAACCGGTACTGTGTTTTTTCCTCAAATATTATTATTATTATTATTATTTTAAAGTTGGAATCTCACTGTGTCGCCCAGACTGGATTGCAGTGGCACGCTCCCGGCCACCACAGCCTCAACCTGCTGGGCTCCAGCGATCCTTCCACCTCAGCCTTCCAAGTAGCCGGAACTACAGGTGTGTGCTACCACGCCCAGCTAATTTTTTGATTTACTGTAGAGACGAGGTCTCACCAAGTTGCCCAGGTGGCTCTCGAACCCGCGGGCTCAGGCAATTCACTCGCCTCGGCCTCCCAAAGTGCTGGGATTACAGGGTGAGCCACTGAGCCCGGCCTCAAATATTATTTTATGTACTGCTGAAAAGCCTATACTCTTTAAAGGTAGGGTCAAAAATATAACAGGATGGCATCTTTCAGCAGTCTTACTCCTGGTTATGTAAGCTGCAGAGATAAAAACTTCCATTTACACAAACACTGGAATGCAGATGCCTACAGTAGCCGTCTTCATCATTTCCTGTCACTGGAAACAACGCAAATGTCGTTCAGTGGGTGAATGGGTAAACAAACGGTGGTGCATCCATATGATGAAATATTACTCAGTCAGAAAAAGGAACCAGGGACTCTGTGCACGCCGACGCCTTGGATGTGCCCTAAAGGCATTATGCTGCAGAAAAGAATCCACTCTTGAAAAGTTGTGCTCCTTCTGAATCCATGGAGGTGACAATCTCAAAACGACAAAACTATGGTGACACAAAACACATCAGTGGTTGCCAGGGAGTAGGAGAGGGGAGAGGGTGTGACCATGAAGGGTTGTAGGCGGGAGTTTTTCTGGGGTGATGGAACTCTTCTGTATTCTGACTGTGGTGGTGGTTAGACAGATGCATGTGTTAAAATTCATAGAACTGTATACTAGAAGAAAAAAGCCAACTTCACCGCCTGAGAATTTGAAAAGCGAAGCTAAAAAATATAACAGGCTGTGCTGGTGTACTTTCTGTGTTCTTTTTAGTTACCGCTACTTGGTGGCATAAGTTATTAACATGCTGGGAAAAATCAAAGATAAAATAAGGAGGTTTCTGCCCTATCCTCTTGTCACTCGGCTTTGTGCCAGCCGCAGAGGTGCCCATGGGAGTCCCTGAGACATATCTTATGGCAGAGAGAATGTAGCTGGGGAGAGGGGTTTCCGGGGGGTTCCTTGTGAGCCCTGTACCGACCCAGTACTTGAAGGACCCAAGTTCTCTCCCACCATCTGCTATGCAGGGCAGGAGCTCGCCACTCCTCCTTCTGACAGCACCCCTTCCATTTCTGCTTCTAAGCACTTTCCGCCCTTCCTCCCTGTCCCCCGATAAAAGAGCTGGTATCATCTTCAACAGCATTAGAACCACCTGGGGAGCATTTTAAAATCCTGATGTCCAGGCCAGCTCCAGACCTATGAATTCCCCCCTCTGGGAAAGGGCTCAGGCATCAGCACTCCGGTGTGCATTCAAGATCAGCCTGGGCAACTTGGCGAGACCTCGTCTCTATAATAAATAAATAAATAAAAAATTAGCTGGGTGTGGTGGTGCATGCTTGTGGTTCCAGTTACTCGGAAGGCTGATGTGGAAGGATCACCTGAGTCCGGCAGGTTGAGGCTAAGGTGGCTGTGAGCGTGCCACTGCACTCCTGCCTGGGCATCAGAGTGAGACTCCTTCTCAAAAAAAAAAAGACCGGAAAACACTGCAACTCTTCAGAAATATGGCGCCTCTACCCTCCCCTGGGCTAGGCTAGCTCTGGGAGACACCGGCTCCTGCCAGTGTTTTGTTTCTGACTCACTCTCTCCAATCCCTCCCTTTGGGGGCCTTCTTTGTCTCCATTCAGTAAACTTTATGCTTCCACCATCCTCTCGTGCTGCTCAGCCCCTGGGGATGGTAAACTGTTGAGAGGTTACCCATCATGGCTCTTAGAGTCAGCCCTTCCTTGGGATGCTGCCTCTTAGAAGCAGAGGGCAGAGCCCTGGGAGGGAGGGAGCGGCCATACAGGAGTCGTGCCCTGTCTAACTTCCCCCAGTGTGTGGAGCACTGACTTCCCTCCATCTTTGCACAGTGGGTGAGTTCTTGCCTGAGCTCCTGCAACGCCTTGTCCCGTCCACCATCACGACACTGACCATGCTCCATGGGAATTGATGTCTTTGTATGCCTATGCCCGGCTAGATCAGTTTGGGGGCAATCACTCCAAACCCTGAGATGGACTGTGTCTGATTCGTCCTGTTTCTTCACGTACAGCACAAGGCCAGGAACAGAGTGGACGTTCACTAAGGTTTTTAGCAACAAAGTCTGACCCTCATCCACCTCATCATCCTGGGTCCTGGACCTTGCTTTCTTTGTCCCTGGTTACCAGCTCATGTGACCCCAAGAGTCACGTGCTGGTCCTAGGAGTTCTGGCTGCCTCAGTGTCTCCTGGTCTTGCCTTCTCCTGACTTTGGATGCTGCTGTCTACAACCTAAGAGGGTTTGCTCATTAATTCCTTCTCTGATGGTTTTGCTTTCCATATCATCCTCGCCCTTTTCCACCTTCTCCTCCTCTACCTCCTTGTTCTCCAACACCATCTCCTCTTCCTCCCCTTCCTCTTCTCCATGTCCCAGGCCCTTGGGGACCGGGCAAAAACAGACCAAGGAATTCACTTCTTAAGTAGAATTTCACTGGCTGTAAGAACGATGTCCTTTTCTCTCTACCTCCCACATCTTCTGTTCTCCAAGAGCTCACTGTTTGGTATAGGTGAATGAGTAAATTCCAACACAGCACGTGGAGTGGGGTAAGAGAGGCCAGTACAAGAAATGGTGGGAGATCACAAAAGGGAGCCCCTACAGTGGATGTGTGTGTGTGTGGGGGGGGGGGGGGAGTCCACACAGAGATGGCATACAAGCTGAGTTTTGAAGGATGAAGAGGATCTCATTAGCAGATGGGACAGGGGCTTGGAGGAGGACGGCACAGGTGAGGCAACACATACCTGCTTAGAGGAGCACCAGGCAGTTTTGTCTCTTTATGGGTTCCTTTTCATTTAAAATAATATCTGCCTTTGAATTTTATAGGGAAAAACTACTGAGGTGGATGATTTAACACGCGGTGGCCGTGAGTGTGCCACTGCATTCCAGCCTGGGCAACAGAGTGAGACTCCAACTCAAAAAGAAAGAAAGAAAGAAAGTCTTATTTATCTCCTTCCTGAGGAGCTGGTGACCGGGCAATTGCAATTTAAGCAGAAGGCGTTGCTGTAACATTTGATGAATTTTCAGAAGGGGACCTTTGTGGAAGGGATAATTCAGAGATTTTCCAAGATAACTTCTACATAGTTTTTACCTAAACCTTACCATCTTTGGAGGTATCCTTTGTCCCCAAAAGAAATAATCATGGGCCTTGGCCTTGGCTCTTCCGCTGTTCTGCCTTTGGGGTGTGCAGTCACCACGCAACAGCCACTTGGTCTTTTACGATATGGCAGCAACCACAATGGGAGTGGCCGAGCCAGAAAGTAAACCTTCTTCTCTTCCCCAGAGACAAAGGATGAATCTGAGATACAGGTGCGAGGGTGAAAGAACAGAACTCTGGATGACCAGATGTGAGGGAGGGCCCAGGATGACTTCAAGGAGTGGGGCCATTCAATGGACGGGGGATGGCATTGGTGGCAGGCTGGGAAGGAAGGCTGGGAAACAGGCAGAACCCAAGGATTTCTGGACACTACGAAGCAGGGGTCACACTAATGTCTTGCATACGAATCTTCTGGGCTGGGAGGAGCTGTTGCTGGGAGATAAGAATGGTGTCGTAGTGTTCTTTGGTTACAAATGGTAGCAACAATCCTGTGTTTCCTTTAGAAAGTTAACACATGTTGATGTAAGATACTAAGAATTAGCACTTTAATCTCCAAATTGGGCCGGGCTCGGTGTAATCCCAGCAGTTTGGGAGGCCGAAGCGAGTGGATTGCCTGAGCCCGCGGGTTCGAGACCCACCCGGGCAACTTGGCAAGATCTTGCCTCTACAATAAATCAAAAATTAGCCGGGCGTGGCAGCGCACACCTCTAGTTCTGGTTACTTGGAAGGCTGAGGCAGAAGGATCGCCGGAGCCCAGCAGGTCGAGGCTGCGGTGGCCGGGAGCGTGCCACTGTACTCCAGCCTGGGCGACAGAGTGAGACTCCAACCCCCCCCCCCCACAAAAAATCTCCAAACCATAGGCCAAAGGGGATGTATTGGGAGGCTCTTGGAGAGTCCCCCAACACTGGCCATTGGTGTTTTCGGGGAGTGGGGATCTAGCCTGAGCTCCTCTTTTCTTTAGTCTCAAAGTGACCTTGCAAACCCCCATGTGGATACACCCACCAATATGTCTATGCCCCGTGCACATGTCCCACCGATGGTGACTTCTTGGATAGCCTCCGCACTAGGGGTGTGCACGCCCAGATGTAGCTTGCTCTTGGAGGTGTGGAATTAGAAAAGAGGTCCAGGCAGCCCTGGAAGTGGACTTGGGCTGTTTGGGCAGGAATTCCAGATCCTGGTTTCAGATACCCAGAGCACGGTGTGGAAGTAGGGGAGAAGTGCAAGCCAGGTGGGCATGGCCTTCGAGCCCTGTGGGGAGGGTGAGGCTAGCGGAGGGCTGTATGAGGCCTCCAGAGTGCAGGGCCCAGGGTACACTTGCTGGGTCTAAGAGAGCACCACTTGGAGTTGCACTCACCAATGTAGTATCCACTGGCTACACAGAGATGCAAGGAAAGACCCAAACTCCCCCAGAATTTATTTATTAAAAAATTGTGTATTTATTCTTCCATGTTTAAACTTTGGTCACCTTCAAAGTACTCTCCGTTGGATGCAATACACCCATCGAGATGCTTTTACTACTGCTCACAGGAGTTTTGAACTTGTCAATTTTGATGCCTTCACCTCTTCCACATCAGCAAAATGTTGTTTCCCTTTGAGGACTTCTGCCATTCGGGGAAACAAAAAGTCACTTGGGGTGAGATCAGGTGAATAGGGAGGGTAGGGCATGGGGGTCGCGGCATATTTGGTCAAAAACTGCTGAACACTCAGCGCAGTGCGGGGCGGGTGCTCTGGTAAATCACTCATCATGGAATGGGCATATGCGTTGAAAGAATCTCCCCGCAAAAATTTACTGAAGCTGAACACAGCTTCTCGCAACAATGCTAGCTGACACACTAATGGCAGTGGGTTCCTAGAACATTTACCTAGTCGGGGAAGCCTATACTCCAAGGGGCTCACCCTCCAAAACATGATTCTGTGTCTTTTGGGGGGGTCCCCCCATATATACATCTAACCGAATTAAAATCAAGTAAAAGTTAAAATTCAGTTCTTCAGTTGCATTAGCCACAATTCAAGAGCGCCATAGCATGCGTGGCTCATGGTTTCATACTGGACAGCACAGATAGAGGACATTTCCACAAGTACAGAATAGTCTACTGGACAATTCTGATCTTGGAGGCTTTGAGAAGTTGAGTGACGTGCCCAGGGGTCATGGAGTTAGGACTGGGGCTAAACTTTGAACTGAAGCCTGCCTAACTCGGAAACCTGTGTTCATTTTTCATCCCTGATCTTGAACTCATTTCACCCAGTCTGTTTCTTAATCTGTAGAACAAAAATAAAACCCTCCAAGGGCTGTGGTCAGGGTTCAATAAGATCTTGTCTATGAAACGCCTGCAACAGTGTAGATTGGAGGTTTTAAGGAAAGTTTGTTTTCTCCTCCAGCCTCAGCGGGGATTGGAAGCAGCAGCAGCAGAAGGATTAAGAAGCTCTTTTGACTTCAAATACTCAGAATAAGAGAAAAATGACTTGAAAACGAATGAAAGGCACTCCCTGGCAAACATGTCAGTGATTAGGCACCTACATTGGAAAGACAGTTAGTTTTGAAGTGGGATACCAAAGATTAGCTAATTAAATTCCAAAGCCAGCATTTTTTGTTTGAAAGATAAAAACGATTTCATATGCAACTGGGACTTTAAAAACAGGAGTGTGTGTGTGTGTGTGGGGGGGGCGTGTATAATCACTCTCTGATTATTTATAGCCAAGAGACAAGGAAGAATCCATTAGGCATTAAAGCTCCACACTTAATAGCTGGATCTGTTTTCTTATAAATGCTGCTTTCGAGATTAAAAAAGACATGTTTCTGAAAATGTATTATCTTAGAGTGCAAAGTTTAAATCCTGGACTCAATGTGAGGAGGGAGGCAGGTCAGAGACTTCACCCTCCTGCTCTGAGACCCTGGGACGTCCTCATCCTCTTTGGGACCACTGTTCCCTCTGGTAGTAGAGGATTCATAAGATGGTTCTAGGGGTCTTTCACTTCTGGCGATACAGCCTTCCATAAGAACTAGAACAATCTTTCAAAATAACTATTTAAGCCATTAGAAGCAGCCTGCTTTATCTTTGCTACATCACCAGGGCTTACACGTGGATAAGCCGTCTCCCGTCTACAAGGAATGATTTTCGTGCCGTTTGTTGGTAAAGGTGTGAGGGATGGATTTTCTTTTTCTTCCATTTTTCATCACATCATTAATGAAGAAAATGAGACTGGCCATGCAAGAGAATTCACTCTTCTAGATGAAAAGTGAGCGCATGGGCCCTTCGTGGACAGAAGTTTTCTAATAATCACATTGCGAGAGCCATTTGTTGATTATTCATTCACAAATTTAGCAAGTATTTATTAAGCCCTGATGATGTGTTCCAGGGACTGGGGATGCACTGGTGAGCGAGGTAGACAGAACCTTGGGAAGACAGATCATCATCACCAAGCAGTTAAATGTGTCTTAGGTCAGGTGGAAGCAAATGTACTAACAAAAAATAAATTGACAGTGAGTTCATAGAGTCTGCTGTGGTGGGAGAGGCTAAGATCTTGGATAGAGGGATTAGGAAAGACTTTTTTGAGGAGGTGACATTTGAGCAGATTCCTGCATGAAATGTGGAAGTGAGGCTGGTAAAGATCTGCTGCGAGAATCTTCCAGATAGGGAGAATCAAATCGCCAAGTAAGATCCTGAGGTGGGAAGAATCTCCCCAGGTTTGAATAACAGAAAAGTAGAAGAAGCTAGACCAGTGGTGGAGAGTTGAGCAGCCCAGAGATGGGAGAAAAGGAAGGCGGTGAGGCTAGAGAGACCCCTAGATTAGGGGTCAGCAAACTACGACCTATGAGCCAAATCCAGCCTGATGAACGTGTTTTTAAATAAAGTTTTATCGGAACACATCCACATACATTCACTTACTACTGTCTGTGACTGTTTTCATATTACAACAGGACACGAGTAGCTACGATGGAGGCTCATAGCTTGCAAGGCCTAAAACATTTACAATAAATAAAGCCCTTGACAGAGAAAATTCTGTCTCTAACTTAATTATTTGATTGGTATATCTTGTACTATAGCCTTGTATTTTCAACCTTGCTGTCCCATTAGAATACTTATAAAACTATATAGCTAGATTTTTTTCTTGTACAACATGATTGTGTTTTAGATGACAAGTTTAATCTTTTGACATAGAGTGTGAGTGTATTTTTGAATCTATTCTACCATGTTATATATTGCTTTCCATTTACTTTGTCTTCCTTTCTCTCTGCTTATCTTTTTTCTCTTGATTTCCTCCATAGTTTTGTATTGGACACAATCTTTTAAAAACAATTTTTAGAAGTAGCCTGCTTTATCTTTGATGCATCACTAGGATTACACAGGGATAAGCTGTCTGTAAGGGAAGATTTTCATGCCATTTATTGTTAAAGGTGGGAGGGACGGGTTTTCTTTTTCTTCCATTTTTCATCACATCGCTGACGAAGAAAGTGAGACAGGCCATGCAATAGAATTCACAACAGATTAAAAGTGAGCACACGGGTCCTTCATGGACAGAAGTTTTCTAATACTCATGTTGCAATACACAATTATAACTACAATTCCCTTTTCATTTTGCAACTTCCTTTTCCTTCGCAAATCAAGCATAAATAAGATCTCTCTCTATTTTTTTTTTTTTTGAGTCAGAGTCTCACTCTGTCGCCCAGACTGGAGTGCGGTGGCCGCTCCCGGCCACCGCAACCTCGACCCGCTGGGCTCCGGCGATCCTTCCGCCTCCACCTTCCAAGTAGCTGGAACTACAGGCGTGCGTTACCATGCCCAGCTAATTTTTTGATTTATTGTAGAGATGAGGTCTCGCCAAGTTGCCCAGGCAGGTCTCGAACCCGCGGGCTCAGGCAATCTACTCACCTCAGCCTCCCAAGGCGTGGGATTACAGGCTGAGCCACCGAGCCTGGCTAAGATCTCTATATTTCTATATATTGGAAAGGGTTGACTTTGCAAACATTTTTCTTGCCTGAGTCATAGAGAAAATAATTTGTTGTTGGTGTTTGCTTGCTTGGTTTTTCTTTTGTCTTTTATTTTAGATTCAAGGGGTACATGTAAAGGTTTGTTACATGGATATTTTGTATGGTGGCAAGGTTTGGGCTTCTCGTTTTTTGTTTTTTTTTTTTTTGAGTTGGAGTCTCATTCTGTCACCCAAGCTGGAGTGCAGTGGCATGCTCACAGCCACCGCAGCCTTGACCTGCTGGACTCAGGTGGTCCTTCCGCCTCAGCCTTCCAAGTAGCTGGAAATACAGGCACACACCACCACACCCAGCTAATTTATTTATTTATTGTAGAGCTGATGTCTCACCAAGTTGCCCAGGCTGGTCTGGAATCTGTGGGCTCAGGCAATCTTCTCACCTTGGCCTCCCAAATTGCTGGGATTATAAGGGTGAGCCACCGTGCCCGGCCAGGTTTGGGGTCTATTGAACCCACCACTGGAATGGTGACCATGACACCCAATGAGTAGTTTCTCAATCCTTACCCCCTCCCTCCCTCCCCTCCTTAGGAGTTCCCAGTGTCTGTTGTTCCCATCTTTATGTCTGTGTGTACCCAGTGCTTAGTTTTAAGTGAGAACATGCGGCTTTCGGTTTTCTGCTTCTGTGTCAATTTGCTTAGCATAATGGCCTCCAGCTGTATCCACGTTTCTATAGTGATATTACCACTTCAAGCCTAAACTCGTTGCTAGTTTACTAAATCTCCTCTCAAGACCCACACTTGCTTCAAGTCGTTTTTGAGTTTTGGCTTTTTGTTTTGAGTTTTTGAGTTGCTCTCTCTGGGAAGTTCTGGTCTATTCCAGTTTGTGCCTGGGTCATGGTGCCCTCCTGCTATCTTCCGGCAGCCTCTCACACCCGACATCCCGAGGAGTCTCTCCCCATCTCTGTTTCCTGCACCCTGTCTTCCTGTTTCTGGGCTTGCCTCCTCCTTTTGAGCATTCTTGAAGCTGCGAGGGTTGAGACCCCACATTTCTGAAAATATCTTTAATCTGTATTCACACCTGATTAAAAACTTGGCTGGCTCTAGAATTATACACCCGAGTTTATTTGTCTTCAAAATGCTGAAGGCGGTCCACATGGTGTCCTAGCTTGTAGCTGAAAAGTCCAAGGCGATTCTTATACCTGATCATTTGGATGTGACAGTTTCCTCACTGGAAGCCTGAGATATATTTTCCCCCCAGTGTTCTGAAATTTCACTATTATGTGCCTTGGCGTTAGTCTATTTTTATCCACTGTGTTGGGCATGGGCTGGGTTTTCTCAATCTGGGCTCTCTTATCCTTCTGGGAAATTTTTTTGAATTATTTTATAAAGATTGTCTCCCTTTTATTTTCTGTCTTTTTCTTTTCCTTCTGGCGTTCTAATTATTTGAACATTGGATTTCTGGACCTCTCTTTTTAAAAAGAAAAAATCCTTCTTCCTTTTTCTTTTCTACTGGGGGAGAGGGGGGTTCTTCAACTTTATCTGCCAACCCTTCTATTGAGTTTCTAATTTCTGCCTTTTTCAAGATCTTTTTGTTCAGTTTCTTTTTATAGTATCCAATTTCCATATCTTTTCATGTGTTTTGGGGGATATCAGTGATAGCAAATGACATGGAGATCTTCCTTAGCAAGGTTACTT
Source organism: Tarsius wallacei (assembly GCA_963574415.1). Lineage (NCBI taxonomy): Eukaryota > Metazoa > Chordata > Mammalia > Primates > Tarsiidae > Tarsius > Tarsius wallacei. Next base: position 38,036 of record CAUYQG010010536.1, read on the forward strand.
GGGAAACAATGCCTGGTGTGGGGGTAAGCAGGGTGGAGGTGGTAAGGGTGGGAGGGACGGGCAAGTTGGGGGCAGAATATGCATGTGGGAGGAGCAATGGATTTCAGCAGGTAAAAGATTTTTAAAGAAATTTTGCTGGATTTTGTGCCACGCAATTTCCCCTCTGCATACTCCTGAAGAGATCTTGGAACACAGATCCATCCTACTTTTCAAAGCTTTTGTAGATGTACTTACATTTCTTTTTTTCTTCTTCTTTTTTTTTTGAGTTGGAGTCTCACTCTGTCACCCAGGCTGGAGTGCAGTGGCACGCTCCCGGCCACCGCAGCCTCGACCTGCTGGGCCCCGGCGATCCTTCTGTCTCAGCCTTCCAAGTAGCTGGAACTACAGGTGTGCATCACCACACCCAGCTCATTTTTTTAACTTATTGCAGAGATGCGGTCTCGCCGCATTGCCCAGGCTGGTCTTGAACCTGTGGGCTCAGGCAATCCTCTCGCCTTGGCCTCCCAAAGTG
>CAUYQG010010537.1:0-12610 GCA_963574415.1 Tarsius wallacei
CGCTGTGGACCTCAAGCGCGCGTCTCTGGGACGCGGAGAAAGCTGGAGTGCCTGGAGAAAGCCCACGCAGACGGAGGGAGGGAGCGTAACTTCACTCCGCAGAAGGAGGGAGAGGGCAGGAAGGAGGCTGCTTAAAGTCGACGCTGAGGGAAGTGGTGCTGCTTGAGGGCCTGTCGTGTTCGGCCTAGGGACGGCTTGCGTGGGCCGTTCTTTTGGGCGAAAGTTCTTTGGATAGTTTCTTTTAAGTCTGTTCCCCTGTAGGTGTGACTGGTGGGAACTTTTAGTGTATGAACAGCTGCAGAGCCAATTTCATAGAAGAGAAATGCATACAACAAATTATTCCCCAGATCTTAATTTTAATCCAAAATAAAAGAGTTAGATGAGAAGTCTTTTACCAGAAAGGTAGGTTCAAATTGTCATTTTTGAAAATGGTTTTGTAGGTTGGTAGAATGTTATTTTCTTTTTTGTTGTTTTTGAGTTGAAGTCTCACTCCATCGCCCAGGCTGGAGTACAGTGGCACACTCACGGTCACCCCAGTGTCGACCTGCTAGGCTCTCGCAATCCTTTCGCCTCAGCCTTCCAAGTGGCCAGAACTACAGGCGCACGATGCCATGCCCCGCTGATTTTTTGATTTAATGTAGAGACAGGGTCCAACCATGTTAGCCAGGCTAGTCTCGAACCCACAGGTTTAGTCAGTCCTCTCTCCTTGGCCTCCCAAAGTGTTGGAATTACAGGCTTGAGCCATCATGCCCAGCCTAGAATGTTATTTTCAATAATATTTTAATGAGATTTGATATTAAGCACAAAAGGCTGTCAAACGTGGAAAACATAGTAGTTAAATTAGCATTGTCTGTCTACCACAGACAGCTCTTATTTATAGATGACCTGTGCTTAAGAGCAGTAGTTTCCATCTTGCGTTCTTGTAGAGATCTCACAAGCTACTACTCTTGGGGGAGGGGGTATGCTTTCATAAGAAACAAAACAAAATAAAAACACGTCATTATAGGAAAATTAGATACAGATTTAAATTAACTGTGCAGAGATAATGGCTGTTAACACTTGCGGATATTTTGTTTTTAAGCAGGGTACTTCTGTATCAGTTTTGATACAAGAAAAATTTTTAAATGGCGTAAAATAGTCACAGTTTGCTACCCAGAGATAGTGACTGTTAACATTTGTTGACACATTATTGCTAATCAGGGTATTCCTACCTTACCCCAGCTGCCAGATTTCATTTTCTCCCTAGTCTCTGTACATCCCATAAATGTCCATCTGAACCTGTCGGTGCACTCCTGACAGAGGCAAGTGCTGAGGAGAGAATAATCAGTAATATCCTGATTAACAATAATGTATCAACAAATTTTAGCAGTCACTACCTCCGGGCAGTTATTTGTGACTTTTTTACTCCATTTAAAAATTTTTCTTAAATCAAAATTGCTCTGGAAATCCCCTGCTTAAGAACAAAATATCCCCAAGTGTTAATAGCCATTATCTCTGCACAGTTAATATACAGTTAATTTTTAATAAAAAGATGGCATTATGCATAAACAACTGGTTGCTGTAGCACAGGAGCATTCATTTCTAGGTGAATTTAAAAAGTAATTTCTCATCATTTCCTTTATGTATTTGACTAGTTACTTCATATAAGGATATATAACAGTATAGTTAAGAAAGGAAGAAGGGTTAGTATTGTTAATTTCTGTTTGAACATATGTTTTCATGATGTTTCAGGGCTTAAATGACCTTACAGTGTCTGAATTTTAAAAAATTATTTTGCGATATTACATGGAAAAGGTGAGAGCTGCTCAAGAGTTCCTCATGGAGGTATATAGGAGTCATCCTTGGCCCTGCACTGATAGGGCATACTTGAGTCACATGAAACACGCCTGCTTTCCAGAAACACTCTATTCCCTTTTATGATTTTGTCCTCTGCACATATTGTCCTGTCTCTGCCTGAAATGCCCCCCCCCCCACCCCTCTTTACCTTTTGATTTTCTGCCAGGCAATCCTCAGGTGGTCTTTAATACTCAGTTTAAATGTCACTTCCCAGTAAAACCTGTCGTTAGTCATTAAGGTAAAATTTGTGATCACCTCTGCTGGTTTTCAGTCGAGCTTTAGTGTTACCTATATTATGGTATCTGTCAGCTTGTGGTATAATTTCATTTTACATGTCTGTGTCCCCAACTAGACTTCTAGAGTGAAGAAACTGTGTGTTCATTTTGTCTCTAGTACTTAGTGCATAGTTGGTACCATTTGGATAAATCAGAAAACTGAATAAGATTTTTATGACAAGAAATTAGAAAACTGTTAATGATCAAAGATGGTGATTAACAGCTTAGCCAGTTTCAGTAACCGATTTGATAGTTGAACAGATAAGCTGTGATATTCTTCTCAAGTCTCTTTCTGTCATGGATAAGGAAAATGAAGCTTAGAGGTTTTACATAAGTCCACGGTCTCCTGATTAGCACAGTGTTAACCTGAACTAGGCTTTGTGTAAGTGGGTGTTTAGTGTTTGTGAAATACAAAGAAGCATGCCCTAAAGAGATGAGCTCTCCGCTGCTGACAATATAATATACTTTAAAGATGATCTCATACTCGTACAGCAGTTAGCTATTATTAAAAACGGAAAGTTTGTTCCTGGAAGCAAGTTGAATGTAAAGGAGATAAGCAAAGATAGTGTCCTCTTTCTTGTTTAATGTAGAAGTGTGTCTTTCTTACTCCTAAAATAATTGGTAGTTACTTTATAATCTTATGCTAAAACTGGAAACAAATCTGCTTTCCATGCTGAAATATTAGTGGCATGCATTTAATTTATTAGGTTCAATTTACTTTACAGTGGTAGAATCTGAAATGTGTTGAATCCTAATTCTGTTGAACTTCCAAAATCTGTATGAAAATAATTAAGCTAGATTTCATCCATAGAAGATAGGGCTTCTTATCATATATTGAGAACTGAAAAACTTTGTGTGGGAACAGCACAATTCCGTTTTTGGAGTTGTTGGGACCTTTACTACATTCTAATGTACAGCATGGTTGTTAGGTGTTTATCATTCTTGTCTCTGCATTGACTCTGAGTTTAGAAGTCCTGTAACCTTTTTTCCCCTCATTTCTTATAGTTAAGCAGATTGTTGAAAAACTTAAATGTTAACTTTAATTTTATTTTCATGTTATCTGATCTTTTTAGAACATTCTTTTATTCTAATCAGAAATAGATTGTATTTGGGTATTTGGTGCTTGCATTTGACCTTGACAGTCAGAAGACTGAGGTCTCCCCCCGCTTTTATTAAAAGGATGGCATGGCATGGTAGTATGTATAAATTGGTTGCTTTTACAAGAGAATATTCTTTCACCGATGAATTTAAAAATTAATTCATTATCCAGGCCCTGGAATATCAGAGTATTGAAGATATGAAAGATGCTTGATAGGAGTTTGGAGGTAAGAAATGCCAGATCCCTGTCTCCTGAGATGCATGGAAGAGGCAGAAATGTATCTGCAGAGTATCTTATGTACCTGTGGGATCAGTGATTAAGTCACAGAGAGATGAGAAGAATAAAAAGTAAAGAACTATATTAGGCAGCATGTTGGGTTCTTTTGAGTGTAGTAAGCACTATTTCAGCCACGCAGTATCACATGCATTCTTGTACAAAAGAAACCTCAGTGGCGTTTGAAAACTGTGGTGGTCTGCTTGATGACCATTAGTGCCTTGGCATTGCTGTTGATGCTAAGCAGCGATCCTCGTCTGTAATGTGAGTGCTTTCCGTGCTTTGCAAAACTTCTGCAACTTCAGGGTTTTTTCCGTTTATTTCTGTCTGCTCGTTTATTCTTTTAGTAAACACGGGAATGTAAAAATAATACCTAATGTTTCATGAAACATGGGAACTCAAGTAATAAACATTTAAGACTACAATCTGACACATATTTTAGGGTTTTTTCCCCATTTTATTAATTAGGAAGATTAGACTTTTTTATAGACTGAATTCGAATGAATAGGACTTGTCTGTATTAGAATTATTTTTGTTTTGTTTCCTACAGATAAGCTAGAAGTGATTGTGTATACATCTTTTTTTTTTTTGACTTGTGATAAACTAGGACAGTTCATCATTAAATTTATAATCAATCTGCTGGCTTATACAAGTTCATCCGGTAGATTCGTTTTCCTTTGGAGACTGCCTAATACTAAATTTGGAAGTTCTGTTTGAAGTCACTCTGTGGTAGCAACATTTCAGAGCTTTGTTGGTTCAGACTGGCTGTTTGAAAGAACCTTCAAGCTGCTTCTGTCTGGTTATGAAAAGAATTATGTACACATAAAAATTTAATATAGTCTCACTCCTAAATTGACCCCATAATGAAATGTTCCCCTCGTTTTGAAGCTCTGCCTGGAGAAGACTTCATTAAACAGCAGCACAGAGAAACTTTTCTCTTGAAATTGGCACAAAAAAGCTGTTGCTATTTTGTCTGTAGGCATATGTCATTATTGTATATTATTTCAAATATGGAAGCAGTGCTACTTAATAAATACACCTTCATTAATCGGTCGACTTTTTTCGGTTTTGGTCCAAAAGCCCTGAAGATGGAGTACCCTTCATGAAGCAGCAGAGGGCCTCATTGATTGTGACTGTTGTCAGGTGGAGCTGTATGTCCAGGCTTCGTTCTCATGTTTGTCTGGTACTACCTGCTGTAGAACTACGCAGGGTTAAAAACATCGATGTCCTATTTGTGGGACTGTATAAAGAGACTACCTCTTGTCTGGCTCATGCCACTGTACTTTAAAAGTACAGTTTTCTTGATTTTCATCTTTTGGGTTTACTTCTTTGCCAGTATGATCAGTGCTGTGCTAATTCACAGTTTTAGCTGGAAGTTACTGATTTTCATTTCATAAACAACCAGGCAAGATTCCTCTGTTCAAGTACCTTAAAACAGATGGGGTTGGACATTTACGTGGTAGAATGAGGGGGTCAGAAGTAAGCAAGAGGAGTGCTAAGGATTTAATATGGAACCTGGAATGAAGTACTGAAGTGTGTAGATTGAGTGAAAAGTTTTGATGAGATACTCACCTGGATTTTAGGTATCAAGGCTAAATGGATTGATGGCACGAGCATTTTAGCAATGAAACAAATTAAAGAAAACTTTAATTTGATTGTGTGTTTTTTGTTTTGGTGTGTTGTTTTTAAAAGTCTGTGTAGTTACTTTGAATTTTGCCTTCCAGGATGCATTTTTTTGATAACTAAGGACATTCAGAACTTTCTTTTATTCTTGGCTTTGAAAATGATTAGTAGTAGATCATTTAGGCTATTAAGGATATAATGCCTGATGCATACATTAACCTTAAATGAAATGGCTTTAAATTCAAGTAGATGTTTATATTCTCTAAATTTGCTTTGTAGAATATCATTTACAGTGTTTGAGAACTTTCAGTTTATTTTGGTTTGTCAATGTCATAGTTGATTTTTAAGCCTAGTTGATCAGTATATAGGAGGATGCATGTGGCTTAGAGTCATAAAGGCTCCTGCCAAGATCTCCCTGTTTCCTAGTTCTGTGACTTTGGGCAGATCACCTTTTTGCATCTGTTAGAAATTCAAAATACAAAGAATTAAGAGGTTCAAATGAAATATTTGTGTATGACACTACATTTAGAAAATTGTTCTTCAAGAAGAAAGAAGTTTTAATCAATCCTCCTTATTTCTGGGATTGATGCTAGATATACTGTCTAATTTAGAGAGTAATTATATTTTAAATTTCTTCAATTACAGTTTTAATGCAGTACATAACTTACTACATTACACAGTTAATATATTACCTAATTTTAAATACATTAAAATTTTAATTCTTTTCTTGAACTATTTTATTTGTGCGCATATTCTCCTATGTCTAATAAGTGAGGTTAACAAACTGTGTGTTAACATATGGCCCCAATGCAGTTATTTTTCTTTACTAAAATATTGTTAAAATAGCTGTGATATTTGAGTTTTAGGCAGTGATAGTGACATGACCCCTCTTACTAAAACAAGTACTCTAGTTCTTACATATTTTTTAAATGTAATCAGTGCTTCTTAATTTAAACATCTTTCACACTTCTTCCATTTGATTTCATCTAACTTATGTTAGTGCTTGGTTTTAAACCACGTGTCCTTATAAGCAAAGACAATACTTAAATGCTACCTTAAGATAGAGATGAACTAGTTGGAGATAATATCTGACACTGTGGCTTTATGTTTGAATTTGAAACAACAGTCATGGAACTATGTAATTTCTGTTAACCTGAACACACTAGTTAGCTACAGATCAATTTCGTACCAGAATTTCTGTTTCTAGAAGTTTTGTACTTTTTAGAGCCATATGTGATGTGGTCAAATTCTGGTACAGTGAAAGAGCTCATGAAAACCCTATTTGAAATGTGAGGATGTCATTTGATAGGTATTTGACTAGAAATGCATAAATAATGCATATAAAACACCTGCACTAAGTGACTTTTTCAGAGGAAAAATATGAGTATAAAGATAGAGGCAAATTTAGGATACCTAAGTGGTAGACAAAAATGAGGAATTTTTTGCATATCTTAAGGAAAGCTACTTATGAAATTATAAAGTTCTTATTAGTATTGAGCAGTAGAATTTATGTTTGTCATAGGTATTGATAATTTTAGTGGTAAATTTTATTTTAGCATATATATGTAATATGAAAGTTAAAATAATGAAATAAAAAATATATAATTTTCTTTATGTTCTGATAGAGAGTTAAGAATGAGGAAACATTTTATTTATTAAATTGAGGATTATATCATAAAGAATAGAGTAGAATTCAAACAGAAGTTATAAAATGGATTGCAGCATCTCCATTCCTGGACATTTATTTTCTTTCTTTTTCATGTTTCAATTCAGGAAAGGAAACTGCATAGCAATGGAGGATAATAGCTTGACAGAAGAGGATGGGCATTAATAGGCAGAATAAGCATTTTGTCCAATTTGCTCAAATCAGATATTTGGGAATATTTATGTGTTAAAGTAATTTTTTAAAGTGTCAGGTAATTTTGTAACATTAGAAAACCTTTTATATGTGCTTGTAACAAATGTTTTAAATTTTCCAGACTTCTTCTTTATAGTATAGCATTACATTTCATATAAGTAACAAAACTTACTAAAAGCATAGACTTTTTAGAAGTGTTTAAAAGTTGATTAGACTTTAAATAGAGGAAAAATCCTCAAGAGCATTTTAAAAGTAGCTTGTACTATATATTCTTAAACTTCTTTTTATTAATATCTATTGTAAGGTTGTAATAATACTGGTATAAGCATACTGATAACGTGCATGCTGTAGTCACTTGACTATTCATGTTATTTGAAATGCAGAAAGCTCAGTCCTGCACTATTTCTCAGCAAGGTAATAACAAAATTAAGTCATCGTTTTTGTGTGGAGCAATTAAACCACCAACCACCAAATAGGGTAACATAATTAGATATTTTCTAATTGGCAGAAGTTTATGTTTGAAAAGCAAAATGAAGTGAAAGTTAAATTAAAATAACAAACCAATAACCAAGATTAAAGATGAATGTGACCTTTTCATTTTAAAGTCTTGCTTTCACTGTCACTGAAGAGATAAGCAGTTATTTAGAAATTTAGCATGTCATATCAAACATTTGTCTAACTCTGAACTGAAATTTGCAAGATGAAATTAATTCTTTTTACAAGTTCAGTAGGTTTGAATTATAGGAAAGTAAGAATTACCAAAGTTAGTGAAAACTGTTTCTTACCTTGGCTGCTGTGATCATCACAATACAGAGTATTGTGTTGAAGTCCTGTGGGCGTTTAGCTGAGAAGTTTTCTGACTCTGGTGCCAGGTTTATGGGAACAGTTGCAGTAGGTGGAGGAGAAAAAGTGTTCTTGGGAGGTCTTATGATGTCGCACAAGAATTCTGAAGTATGATTGGCTAGCCATAGTCTTAGTCTTATCACAGCTAGACTCTAGAATTTTATTTATCTTACTTTAGGCATGGAAAAGCCATTAATATTTTATGCTGTATTTTTTATTTTAAAAAGTACATGGCAGATAAGTGAAAGAAAAAAGTAAATTCGGGGTGGTAGAAAGCTCTTGTTAGAGATTCATGCATTTTTAAGCTTAGAGATAATGGAGTATTAATGCTGTTTATGTTGAAGGACTGAAACAGTTATTATAATAGGAATTTTAATTCTGAGAAAAAGAGTACAGTTGTAAGTAAAACAACTTTGATTGAGTTGTTGCTGCTATTGCTTTAATACTGCAGTTTATAATGTTAGCTTCTAGCAAGACAATGATTAAACATTTTCACATAATTGTACAATTTTCAAATTGTATACCTGTTTCCTTCTTATTTTGTTCTCGTTCCTCATACCTATATGTGTGGGAGAGGGAGTGTGTATGAGAAAACAATAACTTCTTTTGGTTTTAAAAAATCAGCTTTATCTTAAGGTTAGAACTAATGAATATATTTAATTCATTTGCATTTTCTTCAATTAGCAGTATAATAATATGTTTGTGAATAATAATTTCCATATTTAAACTACTATGTATTATCCCTCTAATAGCTTAATACCAATTTAAGTATTTAAGATATTTTAACAGCTGCATTAAATATCCATACAATCTTACTAAATTTTAATCTGACTCAGTATCAAGGGCAACTTTCTGGCAAAAAAGAAATAATTATAGATCCCAGGTCAGTTGTATCTCAGTTAATAAGACTTTTTTGACATAGGTTTGCATGTGCTAAAATTTAAGTTGTGTAGTGTTTTTAAAAGGATGTGCTTCATTTAATCCAGCAGTTGCTTTCCTGAAAATTACTATCTAGATAAAATTTTAGTAAGTGGGATGAGATATTTTGAACTTCCTAGGACACGTTATCTCAGTGGAACTGGGGAAAGAATCTTTTTGAAAAGCCAGATATCATTCTCCTCTGTTTATCTAATTTGTTTTCTTATATATTATAATTTTTAAATCTCTTTAATTTTGAAGGAGCTATTTATGTTTTCAATTTTTAAAATGCATATAGCAGAGTGAATTCGGTCTACTTCACTTTATGTGGATAACTAAAATGTGTAGCAGCAGCTGCTTGTGTGTCCTTAAATGGAGATGATCTTGGCTTTTTCCAAAGAAAGATAAAATCCTCTCAGGCAAGTCTTTTGTTATTTAAGGAATTAGTTTAAAACTAAATGAAAATATTTCAGCAAAGATCCTCTGTGAACATTGCTAAGGGAAAAGTAAGCTCAGAATTAAGGAGAACATGTGAATAATGTTTGACACTTTGCTCAGTGCTTTACAGCCATTTTTTCTTTCAGTCATTACTTAATGAAGATTTCTCATTATTGTCAGTTTCCAATGGTGGCTGATAATATGAAACCTAGATGCCTAAAGAGGTTTACAGTAATTTGTCAAAGATAGCCACCTCCTAATGAGGTGGTTATCTTTTTATTTATTTTATTTTTTAATAAAGAACAGAGTAAAGATTCCAATCCGGATCTGTTCAGTTACAATTCTGTTATATTGGCATATTGTGGGAAAAAGTATAATTTGATAAAGCTTTTGTTAGAGTCGCATTTATTAGCTAAGAAATTTTAAAGGTGGAAGTAGATGAATTATTGAGCACTGTTACTGTTTTTAGAAAGTCTGCTTTAAGTTTGTCTGCCAGTTATGTATTCATTTGAAAATGAAGCTTAAGGAACTGATTATTATTCTAAAAACCTCTCATTCTAAGAAAACAGAATTATTAATACTTAGTTGGATAAACTGAGAAACTGCCATAGCCTGAAAGTATGCCTTAGTTAACAAAGTATGCCTTAGTTATCTCACATGTTTTATAACATACATAGGCATATACATACCTTTGAAGGATATTAACAACTGTGTGTGACATAGTTGGAAATGGATTAAAAAATTTACTTTTTAGATTTGTACAAGAGTGGGGTGTTTCTGTGTTTACCCCTTTGATAATGTTGATTATGATGATTTCATGTAGAACTCTGAAGCATTACATTTTAGTTTTAACCTGATTGCACAAACAGAAAGTTGTTTAATAGGCACATCAGTCAGTTACAATATATTCAGTAGAGTGTTTCTCAAACATTCTTCAGCTAAAGGCTGGAAAAGTCTTCAGAGGTGCATTGTCAGAGTCTTCATTTAGAGTCACACTCTAGAGTTTGAATCCGTTTTTGGTCACATGACCACATACAAATAACTTCCCTAAATGGCCTAATCTGGAGAATGGTTTTGTTTTGATGGTTTAATGATACTAAGTGTGTATAGTGATTATCAGAGATCCTGCAATGTAGTGCCCATTTAGTGTTATTACTTACTTTCTCTTTTCCTTTAAAAGGTGGATTCTTAACCTGTCAACCACAGGAAGTTGGTTGAACTTGGATAGGAAAACAATTACATCTTTATTTTTACTAAGCTCTAGGTGAAATTTAGTATTTTTTCATTTCTTTGCTTTTGTTTTTATATAGGTTTGAGATATTTTTTATGTATTCCTCAAAAACAATTTTTATTAACTTTAAAGGGTGTCTTGATGGTTGTGATCTTTTACATTGAGTATTTAAACTTCAATGTGTAGTGGTGTGGGGGCGGGGTGCAAAAGAAACTTCTAGGTAGACCTGTTTTTCTGGAAATGTTTTTTGACAAGGAATTAATTTAAATGGTAACCAAATTAAAGCATTTTAATACTTAGACTGATACATAGTAGGATGCAAGCTTTGAATGAATTTTTGGAATGCACGCAATACTTCAACAATAGGAAGCTATTTCTAAGTTAGACCTCCTAGATACCCAGGAGGAAGATTTTACATAACTCTTGAAGATACTTGATGGTTACTGCCTTAAATTTTAAAGCCGTTTAAGGAAAGTCTTGTTAAAAAATTCTAAGCAAAAATGAGAATGTTAATATCGGTCTGAGACTTGAGAGAATGGGAATTCCTTCCCTAGGGCATTAAAAAGAGAGAATAGGAGTTATTTGGCAAGGGGGTGGGGCGCTAGGAGGAGGCACAAAGAAAAAAATTCACCAATACGAAAGTAAACTATATACCTTAAAGTCATTTTGGAAGAGACAGGTTCACTTTTAGAGTTGATATGCCAGCTATTTGGAGATTCCAGACATTTTATTTTTTTATAAATATCTGAATTCTAGTTAAATCCTCTTTCCTTATTAAACTTCTCAATTAGGGATGGAAAAAAATTTTGACATCAAGAGAGTCCAGACAGATTAAGAAAAGGGCTCATATAAGTCTGCATAATTTTTGGAAAATTTATGAAACACATTCTAAGTGATAGGACTGCTGTAGCATGCTATGTGGCTTCAAGGAACTTGTCAACACACAAGAATATGGAGATGCCACATGACACATCTGGAAGTTAACCACTTAAGGCAAGATAAAACCGGGGAACAAGGAAATTCAGAATTGAGAGTCACATGAGCACATATGCTAAGAAGCAGTACAGCTTCTGAGAACTGCATATTTCATACGAAGGAAGCTGGCAAAACCAAGCCAAAGTAAGAAAGGGAAGCACACACCACAAAACAAAACGTAACAACAAAAACTAGCCCCCAATCTCCACATACTTGCTTCAAAATTTTGTAGACCATGATACTGTTCCATTGTTAAGAAGGTTTCAATTCGTGACTGAAGTGTTTCCTCACGTATGTTAAATTGACTGTCTTTGTGTTTGATACCTCAGCCCTTGTGTTTGAGGTCTGTGTGGTGGCACTGTCACTTATTTTGATAAAAAATGGAAATTTGAAGCTCATTTTTTTTTTCTTGTACCAGACTCTCCATTCACTGAGAAGTCAAATGCAGATTACTAGACATACATCTTTGTTCTCATAGCCCCTCAGCTCTCCTCTGAACTTTTATAGAAGCATATTTACTGGTCTTTCAGTCAGTACTCCGATATCCAAGTTGGCTTTCTCAATGCAAATTTGACTGTCACTCACACGCTGAGAACCTTTTTTTGTATTGATTTGTCCTTCAAGATAAAAACCCCAGACTTTTACATCATTGCATAAAAGTTCTCTTCTAGTCTGGCCATTGTCATCTGTTTCCACCATAACTGTTTGACAGCTCTGCCATTGTATGATATTTCTTCTATCTGAAATCTTTCCTTACTTTCTTGTTTCTTTGGAACGCCTTCATTATTTAGCAATCGGGAAGAACTCTATTTTATTTGTTCTTAATTTTTAATTACATAAGTAATAAGTAAGTATCTTTCATAAATCAGAATAGTCAGATAAATCAGAAGTTGGAGGGGAGACTTTTTGTATTTTGTAGGTGTTTATTTTCTTTGCCATGAACATCATGAATAGAGACTGATTTTTTTTTTTCTAATCTCCACACACTGTTTATCCCTTAGAAGGCTCACTATAATATTTTCTAGAGTTAATGGATACTTAGAATATTATTCTGCGATTACTAGAACTCTTAGAAGGATAAATTAAAGAGAGAAGTGAGAATAAAGGCCCTCAAGGACTTAGATAAACTAGTTTCTTTGTCCCTAATGATTGCTCCTGAAAAGTTGAGCTTTTTCTTGCACTTAATTCTTTAACTTGTTCACACTTTGACATGTGTGTAATGTATCAAAGAACAAAATTTC
>CAUYQG010010538.1:0-33997 GCA_963574415.1 Tarsius wallacei
ACACAATTAAAACCCTTCTAACCAGCACTGAAAGCCCCCAGCACACAAGTTATATTCCAGTTGTCTGTGGCTTGGAATTTATTTGCCCATAAAAATGGTATGATAAATCTCCTAAAGCAGCTCACAAAAATTAAATCATACCAAGATATCATTGAGATATTATAACAGGTATACAGCTTGACCAAGACGAGCTCATTTCCTATTTTGGAAGAAATTAAATTTTAAAACCTAAATTTCTCAATCTGTGAGGGGGAATGTCTATGAGACAAAGGATTCCAAGGGAGCAAGATATTCTTCAGACAAAGAGTTTATAAGTACGGAGGCAGATCAACTAATATAAAAAGGCATAGGAAGTTACAGGTCAAGTTGGCCAAACTTGAAATTCTGTTTGCTCCCAAAGGGAGGAATTAGGCATAGCATTAACTCAATGAAGAAACACATTTATTCATACTAGTTATTGAATTTTTTTTTTTTAGACACAGTCTTGCTCTGTCACCCAGACTACAGTACAGTGCACAATGATAGCTCACTGTAGCCTTGGACTCCTGGGCTCCATTGATCCTCCTGCCTCAGCTCTCAAGTAACTAGGACTACAGGCACACACTACCACACCCATCTAATTTTTCTATTTTTTGTAGAGATGATGTCTCTCTATGTTGCAAAGCCTTGTTTGAATCCCTGGCCTCAAGGGATTCTCTCGTCTTGGCCTCCCAAAGTACCAGGATTACAGGCATGAGCCATCACCCAACCTAGTTTTTGAACATTCACTAAGTTCCTAACACATTGTGCTCAACACTAGAGTATAAAGATAAATAAGACTCAAGTCCTTGCCACTAATTCTTTGCCCCACTCTGGTGCAGTAGCTTCTGACATTTACTGTCATAAGCCTTCTTTTTAACATCAAAGATTTTGATGAGATTAATGAGTGTAAATCTACTCTTAAAATTCATTGGTTGGAAAAATATATGTGCATATGGACTTAATGATTCCCTTCAGTGAATCTGGGCAGTACCAATGCAGGAAACCCCTGGGCTAATGAGATGAAAATGACAGCAACATAGAGGTGAACCACTGCTCAACTCTACATGAGACAGGATTTACCTTTTGTACTAAAAACTTTGATATCTGTACCCACAGAACTCACATAAACACCCCCTTGTTCATTGTCTGATGTCTCAAATTCCATATCTGTATTAATAACGTGTTTCTAATTCTGTGACATTACAAAGCACCATCTGAATTATCATCTCCCATGGTCTTTACAGAGACACTGTATGGTAAGGATCATTAAGAGGTGAGTGAGGTTAGTAGATTGGTAAGGTGGCTTGAACAAGATTGCTGTGCTAGGGTGTCAGAACAGACTCCTCAACATGAAGCTTCACCCATCCAACTCCAAATCCTATGGGCTTTTTGCAATATCAAGATGCTCCCTCTAATAAAGGTCATATTTAATCCCCTAAAATGTACTGGACATGTACCAGCTTACAAATGGAAAGACAGAAGGAAGGAAGAAAGGGAGGGAAAGAGTAAAGAGTGAAGGAGACTTGCACTTAGCTAAGTGCTCTTTATAATTTCATCTCCCTCGTCCATCCACTTAAGAAGCTGTGATTATTTTACAGATAATTTTACTTATTCAGAAACTAAAGAAGTTCAGAGAGATTGAATCACTTGTCCAAGTTACACCACTTATAGGAAATGGAGCCAGAATTAAATCTCAAATCAACCTAACTCCAAAGCCCATGCTCCTAACCCCTTACCTCACTGCATAGTATAGTATGTGAAGCTTTAAGAAAATTGTGTAACATATATCATTCTGCTCATTTCTCAAGTAGGACCTTAATAGAGCTACCACTTGTTGAGAATACCTATCTATATCTATCTTTTTCACATCTCAAACAGTGCTGCAAGATAGGTATTATTATCTTTATTGTACTACTGAAAATGAGATTGAATCTCTAAAAAGCAGACTGAAGGCACAGGCAGATTTGAACTCAGGACACTAACTCTAGCACTTTCCACTATTCTGTGTCATCTACTCCAGCTACTGCATGGGCATTCGGTGAGTAACAAACGAGACAATAAGTATAAAAGCCATTTGCAAAGTATAAGCTAGTACACTAATATTTGTTATTGGAATTATTGTTTTGATTATCAAGCCGACACATTAGACACAGAGATTAAAAGCTAAATAACTTACCCAATATTATATTGTAAAAGTGAGAATTTAGTTTATATCTAGGTTCTAAATTCTAGATCATTATCCTTTCCACTTTCTGCTGTGACTCAGTTCAGTAGTTTATTGGTGCCTCAGCCTCATTGGCAGCAAAGCGGGAGCAATGATACATAACTGTCTATTGTGAGGATTTAATGATTTCACATATATACTATTAGATGCTTGGTAAAATTATTTTTCTTTCAATATTTCAATCAAAGGATCATGCCCTGGCCTCTGTGTTTACAGAGCTTTTTACCACCACAAAAATAAAGCAATATTTTGAAAGGTCAGGTTCATATTCAGTGGCTGCTTATGGAAAAACTCATTACGATAAGATCTGCCGGAAGTCTTCTATGTTGTTCAAGTTACTTGCAGGTAATGCCATAGTAACCTTTGTAGATTTGGGGGAAATGGTATTTCTTTCATGTCATCATCCTTTCATCAAATGCCCCAACCAATCCTTTCACAATAAATAACTTTAATGACCTAAAGCACCAGAACCTTAGTGCTACTTACACCATCTTCATAATCAATTCATGCTGTCAAGATGCTTCCAGGAATTGTACAGTTTAGCAATTGAGGCTCTCAAAACAAATAAAAAGTTCGAGTTCTCAAGGGTATGTTTTTCCCATGGGAGCATATAATTCAGCGGATGTTTAACTAGTGCCAGATTTACCAGGATACTCCAACTCTGCATCTGATAAGAAGTGTCTGGAGAATAAATATCTTCTATTTCTCCTCCTGGGCCTAAACAACTCAGACTCACCACTCCCAGACACTGCAGAGTTAGCATTAGCCTTTGGTGCTTGCCAGAAGTTCACTCAGATAAGCTTGTTCATAGTTTACAAATGTATTTGAAAAACGAAATTCCTTCAGCTGCAATCGTCCAGTTCAACTGTACTTTTTTTCAGGAGACTCCTTCATAAGCATCTATCTTTTTATGACATGCTTATTTAGATTTTATAGTAATTACTGAGATAATAAAATCATTTGTGCCCACAACAGACTGTCTTCACACTGATGTGTTCCATGTAGTTTCCTCAGGGTGAGACAACTCAATGAAGCAGGCGGAGCAAATGATATTCAACTCATAGGCAGTTTTTAGGAATGACACACATTTGTGGTAACACTCTATCCCTGGAAAAGCCATACCACAAACGTCTTCATGCCATGTGAGAGATTATTCTCTCCTTTGTGCTCCAACAGCATTTGGGTTCTTGATTTGTGTGAGCTTGTGGTTTATCTCAACATATCTGCCTTCCCCAAATCCTGTGAGTTCCTTTAAGAGCAGACCAGGAGCCACAGCTTACTGATTTCTTATATTTCCATCATCAAGTCCAATGCCAGGAGTCTAAAATATGTCAAATGAACAAACTGTTAATTAATAAATTAACATGACCTTGAGAATACATTCCTGTTGGTTTTCCAGGAGCAGCATCCATGAGGTGAAAGTCTTAGAACTGGCTATATAGCATAAGCCAAGAATTTCTGTTATTAGCCTTCTTTTGACCTCTCATTTTCCAAGTGGCTGGATCCTCTAAGCAATGGACAGAATTGTAGTTCTGAAAGAAAAAGTAGCCATTAACACAAACTACTCCAGCTGCTCTGGAGTTGGTGATAAACTTTCCCCAAACTCAACTCCAAGAAGTGCTCTCAGATGGCCACCAGAACTCTGGAGAGAGCTAAGTCCTCTATGTTTCTCATTTAGCTCAGTATAGAATTCTGTAATCAGTGGCTCACTGGCAATCTTATTATCCATCAAAATGCCACAGAACATGACCTGTCTCTCAGAACTGGTGCATCTCTATGCTTAACCAACACTCCTCCTTCCAGCAACTGATATTGACACATTCTCCACTAGTGTAACATGAAGATGATCAATTGCCCATGGGCTCACTGGGCTTTGAAAAAACAACTTGGCACAGAGGAAAATCCCTCTCTCTCTCAATCCCAATCACAAGGCTATTTGGCAGTCTAGTCTATCTCTTTGGCCTTTTATTTACTCCTCACCTCCTTCCCATTCTCTCTTCTCTGTGACCCTACACAGAAGTTCAGAGTCAGAATCAAGGGGAATGGATAAAATAATCCACTCAAGTATTTTATAATCTCTCAGAAGTTGACAACTCTGGGCCCTAATCATGTTCCATAGTGGAATTTTGTCATCTGGAGAAAGATAAAGATGAGGATTTTTACTTAAAGAATTTTTAAGTAAAATAAAGATTAAGATGAAAAACACATCAATCATGATTCTAACAGGTCAATTTGGTAGAAGTGTACCAAAAATATAAAAAACTCAGAAACAAGCTATTATTTTCAGGAAGACACCAAATGAAAAAGACTCATCTTCAAGGACTCAAAGTCATGAAGGGTGCTTTAGATTATAAAACCATTTAACAATGGCTTTCACAGGTTATGGAATACTTGTGAATTCATATGAAAGAAACTTTAAAAAGTAGGATAAGAGACATAGAATATTATGGGGCTGATATTTTATATTACACAAACTGGAGATCAGACTACTGGAGACATTAAAAAGACTTTAAAAAATACTATTTTCCATACTCAATCTCCAATCCAATTGAGAGGTACAAAAGAATAGTATATATAGAAAAAAATACCACTTTAATTTTTTTCTCAATCTCATATTGGAGAATGTGGCGTATATATGTAGCAACGACAAATGCTTTTTTACTAAGTCTCAGAAATAGCAACATGTAATGCTAAAAAAACTAAGACTTCCTCATGTGAGAGTTCCTATAAAACTTTCAGCATAAAAAAGCAGGTCCAATGTGTTTATAAGCAGTCAAATTTCCTTCCTACCCTTCACATCTCCTTGTCGTACACACACACACACACACACACACACACACACACACACACACACGTAGAAAGAGGCTGAGCTACTTCTGCATCCTGCTCTTCATCCCAAATTTCTTTACTTCCCCATTTCAAACTTCCTTATCTCAAACTTTTTCTCCAGTAAGGCACTCTTTCCCAAAGGAGATATGAAACCAGAGTGTTCTGATAATAAAAATCCTTTAACACAGAAAGAAACATCAAAACTAGGTAAGTACAGTTCCTATCCATATGGATGATATAATTGCACCCCATAAGAATCTGCTGAATGCTTACTTGTCAACAAATTGTGTCTTAGGCATTAAAGAGAGCAGCAAAGGATGATGAGGAAACTAATATTTGTTGAGCACCTACAAAATGCAGGGCACCATGGTAAGACTTTGACATACATCATACATGATTTCATTTAAACCACATAATTCTAAGAGAAAAGTATTTGTATTCTCTGGTTTTTTTTTTTTCTTTTTCCAAATGAGGAAAGTAAAATTTGGAAAGGTTGTAGGGAAAAGACATAAAAGAGCTTGCAGCCAGCTTTCATAGCAAAATAAACACAAATGAAATAATTATAAGGCTAAAGCAAAACCTATTGTCCACACTGAATACAGAGTGACTTTAAAGGAAAGTTAACATTGTGATATTTAGAATGAGAATATAATATATGGATTAACAACCTGCAAAGCCAAAAACGGAGATGATGAAATGGATTTATTACTGTGAGTATGTACTTAGGGCTGGAGACGGATGTGGGTAATGGAGGGCAAAAAGAAGCTCCAAAGATAAGGAAGGAAGTCCAGAATCTTTGGCCTGGTAGCCTGGATGATACAACTTTGATCAATAGCAGGCATTCCCACCAAAGTGCACTCCCATATTTAGGTCTTTATCAGCAACTGATACTCCAAAGAAGTTGAAGAAGGAAACTCAGTGTGAGAAGGGGACAGGGTGTGGAAATGGGAAATTAATATGGAAAAACTTCCCTTCTTTGTTTCTACTGCCCTGTAACCCTATGTATTTATATTTTACTATCCTCCATGGTACAGGGTGAATATTAATGATAGGATAAGCAGCACTGTTGCCATGGTTCGAATGTTAATGCTAAACAATTTTTCCTTGGACTTAAAAGACTTCTGAAACCATTCAAAAAAGGAAGGGCTTGGTCAATCAAATGTTTGGCTATTGTCTAATACCATAATAGCTGGAAAAAAAGGAGGGGGAAGCACACCTGTTTATTCTGGGAAAAAGCAAACTGTTCCTTAATACTTTTACCACAGAATAGATTAATAATACTAATACCTACTGAATAGTTTGTGTAATAATAAATCACAGTTTTAGAGTTCTACAAATTACAAAGCTCCCTCATATGTAAAATTATTTTATTCTAATTTTATAGGTAAGGAAACTAAAACTTGGAGAATTTAATTATTTTTCTATTGTCTCCCATCTTAAAGATAGTAGGTTAAGATCCAAGTCCAGGATTCCCTAATTTTAAAAAATTACCCCAAGTCCTTCAATATGCTATACAAAGAAATGTGAGACAAAAATACCGAGAAAATTCTGAAATGACTCTTAATAATTTTGATCAAATGCCTTTCTTGTTTTGTGAGTGAAACTGAGCAACTATCCAAATAACCAAAATTGTTGGTAGCTTTTTTTGGTCACTTGTGGATGTATAAGAAAAATATTTTTATTTTGTTTTTTTCTCTATTAAAAGAGAAAACAGCACTAGAATAGTGTGCTGGTAAACGTTTAACATACAGATCTTCGGAAGTAAAGCTCTGATTTGTACAATTTGCCAATTTCTGTAGTGTAAATATTTCCAACATGGTCAATTGCAATCTACCAATGTAATGTCACTTAATGAAGCGTTAGAAGAGATGCCCATAATCATCAACTCTCATAAGCCATTGCAAACTGGATCTGGCACACTTCTGCCTACAAGTATCCAATTTAATTAATCCAAAACCCTCTTGGTATCTTGTGAATAAATGCATCAATGACAGATAAATGCATACAAATAGCAAGCTCTGGCTGCAAGTTTCATCAGATTAAATACAGCAGTCCCCCCTTATCCAAGGGATATGTTCCAAGACCCCCAGTGGATGCCTAAAACCAAGGATAGTACTGAACCTGTCATCAATCATAACACATTTTTGTTCTTATCTTCCACTCACAAATTTAATATCTTTTGCATCCTAACTAAGCACTTATCACACACTTTGGCCATAACTTTTGCAGTCTGGGGGGTGCCCTCAAAACTAGCACAAATCTATTTTTCCTTCTTCGCGATTTCACTGAGAGAAGCTTCATTCTTCCCTCAGATCTCAGCAACTTCATCATATGATTTATTTTCTTTCCTTCAGTCAAGGACTTTCACCTTTTCACTTAAAGGAAGCATTTTATGGCTTTTCGGTCATATCCGATTGCCAGAATCACTACTCTTGTGCTTTGGGTCCATTATTAAGTAAAATAAGCGTTTCTTGAACACAAGCACCATGATACTGTGACAGTTGATCCTGACACTGCAGAAAGGGATGATTCACATCCCAGGAGAGACAAAGCAGGAAGGTACAAGATTTCATCATGCTAGTCAGAATAGCACACGATTTAAAACTTATGAATTGTTTATTTCTGGAATTTTCCATTTAGCATTTTCAAACCACAGTTGATTATGAGTACCTAAAACTGTGGAGAAAGAAACCACAGATAAGTGGGGGCTACTGTACTGAAAGTGGAAAGTGGTCTGACTTTCAACTGAAGATGTGAAGCCTTGTAAAGGAATCTCAGCATTGCTAACAAAACTAATGCCAGAATCACCAACTTAAAAGCTTTAGCTTGAGAAAGAAAATTGTCTGGTAAGGAGAGGCGACCATGCTATCTTTATTTGCCTTATTTGGCTTTACCCTTTCTCTTTGAGTCCCCAAATCTTAATCTCCACAGCCACCACTAGAATGGCCCTTGTGATTAGTTCCTTCCCTTTCAACACTGTCAGTTCCCCTTAGCATAGTTCAAAATTTCAAGATACTATTATATGCAAAGAGAGGCTAAAAAGCAAGAAACACAAAGAATCTGGGTTTTGAATCTACATTGGTTTGCTTGATCTCAAGGTTCACAGACTCTGTCCAGCTGAACACTCTGTCTCAAGCCCCATATGGCTGGTACAGTTGGACAGCCCCCTCCCTGTTTTCCCACGGCTACCTTCAAGCCTATTTCCATAAAAAAGCCACCGTGTTAAGTCCCACCACCTGATGGTCCCCTTGGAAACATCTCAACATTTTCATCCATGCTTGATATCAACCATTGGACTAATACAATCAGATTCTCACCTGAAGTCATTTCATGATCTCTTTCTTTGTACCATTTTCTGACTTGAACCATGATTGTCTCTCATACCAGAAAAGTCCTCACCTCTCATGAAGGTACAACCACAGCCCCCTTACAGACTCACCAAATTTTTGTACAATATGCAATAATGATGGCATTCTAATAACAGCAATGGCGTCATTGTTCCTCACCCTGCAGATAACATGAGCCCCAAGCAATCTGACTTCTAACACCCCAAAATCTTTTTGAATACCTGCACATTTTAGGGATCCAGAATGCAATAATTACTCCAGGTTTGGGGAACAGGTGATCCTTTCTCTGATTTTTTTTAAAAGGCAGATCAACTTCCTTTCTTAAGGATCAAGCTTGTTTTCCCAAATCAGTATTTCCCATTAAAGAAGCCCCTTAGATAGCCACACATTCATCCTAGAAGTTTTGCAGATGCTAAAACCATTTCAGAACTTTACACTGCAAACTGCTTTCAAATCAAAGTTATGGCTCACCCAAAATTGTCAATTTCATTCTAGTTTATTTTTCCACCCATCATATACACTGAACTTGGACCTTGATAAAAGGCCAAAGATTTGTCTTTATTGAGATTATTCAGAAGGGGTGCCAGGCAACAATATCTATCCCCTGTCGGATGCCTATAATCCCAGCACTTTAGGAGGCTGAGGCTAGGGGATTGCCTGAGCTCACGGGTTCGAGATCAGCCTGGGCAACATGGCAAGACCTCATCTCTACAGTAAATCAAAAAATTAACCAGGCATAGTGGTGGGTGCCTGTAGTTCCAGCTACTTGGAAGGCTGAGGCAGAAGGATCACCTGAGCCCAGCAGGTTGAGGCTGCAGTGGCCATGAGCATGCCACTGCACTCCAGACTGGGCAACAGAGTGAGACTCCACCTCAAAAAAATAATAATATTAATCTATTCCTCACACATACGCACACACTCCCCGCACCATCCCATTCCACACAGTCAAATACCCTTTTAAGGACACTTGGACTTCTTTTCACATCTAAAGCTTCTATTATTGTTTACTCTTACCTAATTTTGTCTTATGAAATGACTAGATATTGGGAGGTGGCACATAGTATAACCAAAGCAAAGGCTTGTATCTCTGGGAGAGACTGTCAAAAACCATGACACTAAAGATTAAGGAAAGCCTAAAAAAGACTTCAAACTCAAGCTGGGTTTCTCTCCACATTCAGGCATATCAGAGGCTGAGACAGACTGGAACATATCTAGGTGTCATAAAGTTAATCATTTGCTGTTTCTCAAACATGCCAACCATGGTCCCATTTAAACCATTCATACTAATTCTACACGGCTGACTTACCTCCTTCAAGCCTCGACTTAAATACATTTTGCATTCTACAATCCTTATTTAAAATTATAATCATTCTTTATTCATCTCTGGATTCCTCTCTGGATTTCACTTTCTCTTCAATTAAATGGAGAAAAAAAAATAAAACCAACTCTGCTCTATTCTCTTCTCCATATAATTTTTACTTTCTAATATACTACGTAATTTACTTATTTATTACACTTATTATCTATCCTCTGTCTCTTCTCCCTCTATTAGAAGATAAACTTCTAGAAACAGAGATGTATTTCCTCTTTGTTGATTAGATATGCAAAGAGGACAAAGGCTAACACATAGTTGCCTTTATTAAATAGTATTTGTTGAATAAGTGATTGCAGCAGAGACCTTCTTGTTCTATCGCTCTCCCCTACCCCTGCCCTGCAAAAAATATGTTCAGTGGATGGTAATGAGTTCACTACTTGACCACTCAGTGTTCTCTCCTTCATGCTTCCATTGTCTTGGAGACAGTGGGCACTAAAGCTAAGATGTCATCATTCACACATGTATTGGAGTTTTCTAATCTTGCCTTTTCTTCCAGAACCACACACATGAGCAATACCAACTGTATGCAGCATTATCAGTCAAGGAATTGGGATATATTGAGGCAGAGAGGATGGGGGAAGGGAGAGTGGGGTGAGGAATGTGGCGTATGCATGCAGGTCAGAGAGATTCTGCAGGTAACACCAGGCAGTGCACGTGTACAAATGTGAGAGAATGAGGTAAGGGTGTGCATGTGCAATAACCCTTCTGCCTGCACCATCTGGAAGGCAAGCGGTTCCACCTGTCAATTACCATTCTTCCCTGAACCAGCAAAAATAAACACATCAAAAGATCAGTCTTCACATGAGCTTTCACCATGTGGTCTAGCTCCCTCTACAACCCTTCCCCCAAGGAGGGAAAAAAAAAAGAGCAACTTTCAGTTTTGTGTTTAAGTCGTTAACTGCAAAGATAGTATAAAAATGCCAAAGTATTGTTGTGGGGGTTAGTTGAGTTTTATTATTTTCTTTTTTCAATTATCTCTTCCCTCTTATAAAACAAGCAGCTTAAAATGTTTTAAAACGTCATAACTCACTATATCAATGAATTGAAAGCCGTAATTAATTTGAAATGTGTGCTAGCACCTAGCCACCTATATAGGGTTTTCCTGTGCGGTTTGTAGAGGTATTCTAAGTGAACATAAAATATGACTGTAAAATGAAACTTACAGTCCAGCACCAAACTGGGCTGGTGCAAGTGAAAGTGAAACAGTTTACTGCTGTGCAGAGAAACTAAGGACGTAGGATCCACATGCCTGCCAAGGAAACTTTTGTGCCACTCATCACCTTCTGGTACTCTAAAGAACCATTATCAGAAGTGAATTGTTAAAGCACTCAAATTTCTCCATGATTAGCTTTCAATAATATCACATATGCATATACCAAAAACTCTTTTAAAATAGTATTAGTCTTGACGTCATTTTAGTCTTAAAGAGTGTTCCAACAGGATGATTGTTTGTGTAGAAAAGATTTACAAAAAAGCTACAAGACACATGACATGAGTTTGGCAAGGTTGCAGAGTACAAGATTAATGTATAAAAATCAACTGTTTTTTATATACTAACAAAAAACAATTCGAAATTTGTTTAAAGTACTATTTACAACAGCAGCAAAAATATGAAATACATAGGCATAAATCTCACAAATATATTCAAGACCTGACCTAAAACTCGCAAAACAATGCAGAGAGAAATTAAATCAAATTTAAATAAATGGTGAGATATAATAAGTCCATGTGTGAGAAGACTCGATATTATTTAGATGTCAAATCTACCCATGTTGGTCTGTAGATTCAGTGCAATTGAAATCAAAATCCCAGGAGGTTTTATATGAAGTAACAAACAATCTGATTCTAAAACTTATCTTAGAATTCAAAGGATCCAGAATAGCCAAAACAACTTGGAAAAAAAAAAAGATTTGGAGGACTAATACTGTCTGATTCCAAGTCTTCTCAAAACTAAGATGATCAAGACAGTATGGTGGGTGTCAACAGAAACAAACATATCAATGAAACAGATATATGTTCTATACATGTCTCACATGACCAACTGATTTTTGACAATAATGCATAAACAATTTTGTGAATCAGAATAGCATTTTCAACAAATGGTGCTGGAACAATTGGATGCTTATATACAAAAAAGTAAACTTTGATTCATATCTTACAACATATATAAAAATAACTCAAATCAATCATAACCCCTAAAACTATAGAATATCTAGAAAAAAAGCATAGAAGAAAATCTTTTTGACCTGAGGTTAGGCAAATATTTCTTAGATACAACATCAAAAGCAGAATTCATAAAAGAAAAAAAAATGATAACTTGGACCTTATCAAAATTTAAACTACGTTTTGAAAGACACTGTTTAGAGAATGACAAAACAAGTCACAGACCTTGGAGAAATATTTGCAAATTATATGTGTGATAAAGAAGTTGTATCCAAAATACATAAAGAACTCTTAAAACTCAATAATAAGAAAACAAATTTCTGAATTTTTGAAAATGATCAAAATATTTGAACAGACACTTCACCAATAAAGATGTTTAGATGACAAATAAGCACGTGAAGATGCTCAACATCATTAGTCATTAGACAAATATAAAGTAAAACCACAATAAGATACCACTAAATGCGTATTTAAATGGCTCAAATTAAAAATAACTACAAAGAGGACATTTGGTCCCCAATGAAGGAGTCCTTGGGTCTAAGGAAGTTCAGCTCCATGGTTCATGTCAGGTACTACTATTCAGAAACTAAGAAAGAACTCGAGAAACTGAGGAAATAGAAATGTGCAATGTCCTCATATTTTCAATCCTTGACTATATACCAAGGGTTAGTAAGGCTGTGAAGGAACTGATAGGAATATAAAATGTTACAAGCACTTTGGAAAACAATTTGACAAATTTGTTAAGAGTTAAGCATTCTTCTACAGTATGATCCAGCCGTTCCACTTCTAGGTATTTACCTAAGAGAAATGAAACCATATGTCCATATAAAAACTTAGACAGGAATGTTTATAGCAGCTAGTATGTTCATAGAAGAATGTAGTGGCCAAAAGTTGGAAACAACCCAAACGTCTATCAGCAGGTGAATTAATAAACACATTGTGGCATATTGATATAATAAAAATGAAAGAAGTATTGATACATGCTACAACATGAATAAATCTAGTAATAATTCGTTTGAGTGAAAGAAGCCAGGCCAAAAAAAAAAAAAAAACAGAATATAATGTATCTATACAAAATTCTAGAATATATAGAATATACAAACTAATCTACAATGTAAAAAACAGATCAGTAATTGCCTAGTAATGGGGGGATTCGGGAGTGAGAGGAAGAGGTTACAAAAAAGCACGAGAAAACTTTTGGGGATGATAAATCTGTTCATTATTTTTACTGTGGTGATGGCTTCACAGGTATATATACAAATGTAAAAATTAACAAATTGTACACTTTTAATATACATACTTTACTATATATTAATTACACTTCAATAAAATTATTTCATTTCAAAAAACAAACAAAAACATGCTCCAAGAAGATGCAAAAATTTCTAAGAGCTATTACAAGCTTTCATAACTAATAACTAATTAGGGTAAAAGAGTGAGAAGTGGGTATTAAGGACAAAACTCAAAATTTTTCCAAGAACTGTCACTGATGACAGAATTACTAAGCTACTCAAAACTCTGACACAAGTTTTTCAATGGCATGTAATACTGAATCCACTCAGGGATATTTTCTTTCAATTCAAAGCTGCTGCTCAAGTCCATGTAGAATGAAAGGGCGGGTACTACCTGGCTTGGAGCAACTTTGCCTCTTTGCTCCCTATTTGTGCCCCTAATTCTTCTCCCCTTCTCTCCACCCAGGTCCCTAAAGCAAGAATGAACCAATTCCAGAAACCATAGAACAATTTCATGGATTCCAATTAGTCACATTAACCTCTCCATGCATCCTCAAGTCCAAGAGAGGAAATCCTGATGTCCTAACATCCTTAGGAACAGCTCTGAGCCTGAACCAGAGTCAAGGCCCTGGCCTACTGTGTGGATGTGGTCTCATTTCTATGCCATGTTCAGGTCACTGAACTACAAAGGGGACATTTGATCCTCAATGAAAGAGTTCTTGGGTCTGAGGAAGTTCAGCTCCACAGCTCATATCAGGTACTACTATTCAGAAATTAGGAAAGAACTCAGGAAAGTGAGGAAATAGAAATGTGTAATGTCCTCACATTTTCAAAATAGACTTCTTAAGATTGCATGTCCCACGAGCTTGCTAATTCCCATGTATGGTGCTTAACACCACAGGGATGCTCAATGCTGACAACTGACCGACTCTACTAGAAGCAATAAAAACCCAAGGACACAGAATCTCACTAAGCTCTTTCCATCGAAGAGGTGAGAGATTTCTGGCAGAGTCGGATTTCTGAAGGGGAATCATCCATCAGCCAGAGGAGGCCATTTCAAACCCTGCTTCCTGTAAGATAGCATCCTAACTCATGACGAGATTAAAGGCGAGCTCCAGCGTGCACAGTGAGAGCTGGCAACTTAGCTGACCAGCGGAGTGTGGGCAGCCCTCTGCTCCTCTGACCTTTTTGCACTGCAGTGAGAGGAAACTGTGATCCGGAGCTGACATTTCCTCAGAGCATCACCCAGCTTTCCCAACAGAGGGACCACAATTCACTGATAATGGAGCTTTGAAGTGTCTGGCCCAGGGCCAGGAAACATTGGAATTGTCCTTTAGAGAATATCTGTTTTAGATTACTCCCAGTGTGTCGGAAGCCACACATGCTAACTTTAGCCTCTCTGCCTTCAGGACTTAGGGGCTTCAGGCTGATTGATCTCAAGCCTAGTCTTTTGGCTCAGACCTAAATGGCAGGCCTACTGGGTTTGCCTTCTGTGGGCATTTCAACCTTAAATTTGTTCCTCTTCTTCTTTATCTCTTCACTAAATGTTTGGTTCATAATTCTCACATCCCAAGAAATCTCTATTTCTCCTTTGGAGACATTTATTCAAGAAGTGTTTCTGCAATGGAAACCTAAATCCACTTGACAATTAAATTTCATTCTGAAGGGCCTTGTAATACTACTTTGGTTGTCTGTATAATACTACTTTGGTTGTCAAATTATGTGCCCCCCCCACAAGAAAAAATACTAAAGCATCTCTCTCATTGTAACTTTAAAAAGCCACATTTGCTTTATAATGAGATTTACCACTCAGGCAATTGATTCTGTTGTCAGTTCTACCAGCACATCCAACTTGATTTAGGCTTCATTGCTTCTCGCTGAAATAACTGCTTGATTGATAAATGTGAATTACGATCTATACCTTTGCCACTCCAACTGGTCCTTATTTGTCAGCATTGCCGTCACCTGGGAGCTTGTTGGAAACAAGCTATCAGGCCATCACCCTAGACCAACTGAATCTGAAACTGTATTCTAACAAGACTGTCAGTGATTCTCAAGTATGAGAAATACTCCTATAAATAGCTTACACCCCCCTAAGGTGAAAGTATAAAAATTAAGGACCAAGGGTTTCAGCACTGCAATTGACAAAATTCCAAGGAGGAAGTTAAAACCAGGACCTTGCTCAGTGATTTTCAGCCTGTGGCGTCCCCATCCATAAACCCCAACTGACTCTTCACACTGCCGAGTTCAGAGTAACTTTTGAATGGATCGATGGCTTGGGTCAGTTTACTAAAACATCAAAGACCCTGACCGCTTAATGAGGGTTTTTTTAATCTTCTGGGGCTGGAAAGTAAGTTGGAAATTTTTGGAATTGGGTTTGATCATAAGCTAACAGGTCATTCTTGGCTCCATCTGAAAGCTTCCATCAGACGGAAAACAACCATCTGCGTGATGATCAGAGCTCTCCTCAGGAGAGGTCATCTCCAAGACTGTGCAAAGAAGTTGTATTCAGTAAAAGACAAGATGGGTTGAGGTGGGTCTGAGAAGGTGGGAAGTCTCATATCTTGAAGTGTGGTTTTGTGGGGAATTAAGTTGAAGTGGTCAGTTCCTCCCCTCCTCACCAATGCTCAGCAGCTGGTAACAAAGTTAGAGGTTCTGCTCTAGCCAACCCTGAAGCCGATACGACTACTGGATGTCTGCTGCCACTTGGGGGACGTGAAGTAACAAATAGACAGAGGACCCAGAAATTGTCTGTTGATGACCTGTTCCTGATGGCCAGCATACCTCAGATGGCTCCTCAGCACAAGCCACCCCTCTTCTACCTGGCCACATTCTCTCAACAACATGCCCTTTCTATACTCTATTGTGGCTGCTGCTGTCATTTCTTGATTTTTGCATCAATTTTCCACCTGACGTTAGAGCCCTACCCCTCCCCAGCTCACTTTGTGAGAGTCCCTGTCAAACACGCGCCAGATTCCCCCAAAAGAGACTTTCTCCAGCAACCCTTGGGATCCTCTTCCAAAATGGACAGTTAACTATAAAGTTGATAAAAAATACTATCAGGTTATGAGTATCACCACTGTTAGGGAACCCCTGCTGCTCTGTTCCACCTAAGAAGCTAGATTTTCTTCTATTCTGTTCAATCCTAATCTGTGGGACTTTACTGTTCTCATCTGCCCATTGAGAAAGCCAGCTTTCAATCAAGTTAACACTCCTAGATGCAGCCCTGTCCCTTCCTAGCTTCCTCCCCTGCCTTACCGCCCAGGCCCAGGAATCCCAATCGACTTTTAGTCAAAGTCCACTGTTATAACAGAGATTGCTTTTATCAATGGTCCTGGTACCTGTGGACTTAGGTGGCACATTGCGCACAAATACAGTATGCAACACGGAAGATATTACATAAATATAGGTGACCAAGGGCCAGAGTCTGTTCACTAGAATCTGACATTGGTTCCTGCCATATCATTGTGTGCTAGCCCAGAATGTAATAGTCACCTGCACACCTGCTCCTGTTCCTGTCCCTGTGAGTTTCCTCTGATAGATTCTACACCAGAATGCAGGTGTGTGTGCTACCTGATCATTTACCCTTGTATGCTCAATAAAGAAGAATATATTCATTCATTCACAAAAACTCAATATTTGCTGAAATAAACAACAGCAAATACTTCTATGTACTTTTATGTGCCTGGTACTATTCTGTAGGTAATCCTCATAGCTGCATCACAAGATAATAACATTTCTATTGCACAGAAACTGAGGCATGGCTTCAGAGTCTGTGCTTTTTATCACTATCATCTATGGCCTTTACCAAGTGCTTAGCACAGGAGAGGGCACCAGTAATCCAATGGTGCAAAACAGGCTGATCCTTTCCCTGTGTACCACACTATCTAGTAAATAAAACACACATTAAAGAGAATGATTCATTAAAATAGTGAAAGCACTGCAAAAGAGAAATACAAAACTGTATAAAAACATGTCATAGGGTAATGTTACCTGTTCTGGGGGTTAGGCGATGCTTCCCTGAGAAAGTAACATTTAAATTTTCCACACACATAGAAATTATGCTCTACTCTTAAAGACACAGAGAAATCCTAAAGGTACAGGCTTCCTTGCTTGTTTCTTAAACCTCATTCATACTGCCTACCCTGTTGGCACAAAGGCACCACATATCAAATTTTGCCTACAAAGCATCTACAAAGAACAATCTTGTTTTCTGGCTCAAGAAATGCCCAGCATAGTTGGGGAAATGAGATTTATGTGTATGTATTGATACTTGTCCAAAACAACAACAACAATAATAATATCAAAGCAACAGTTAACATTGAATGCTTATGAGAAGCTAAGTGTTCTGTGCACACCTTCCTTTTTGCTGATAAACTGAATAAGTTCAGAGAGGTTAAGACACTTGCCAAGGTAACAACATATCCAATAAATAGGAAAGCTGGTTTCAAACCCAGGTCAACTCCAGAGCCCCCACCCTTACTGCTTCAGGAATTTCATACATCAATGTCTTTAGTGGACCACACATAGAATCTTAACTAGGGAAGCAAACCCAAGAACATTTTCCTTGCTCCAACGAATAGTTGCTATGCGGGAATGTGGTCCCTGTGATGCTGACCTTCCAATTCTTAATGAAAGGCCAGAAGTTTTGATTTCCACATGAAATCTATTAGATTTTCAAAGTTGGCAACTAATTTTTAAGATGTTTAAGTGCTATGAAAAGTATATTAAATACATTTTGAGGACCACATCTGGCCTGATGGCCACCAATTTATAGCCTCGGTAACTACCCTTTTTGCTCCTGGCCCGCAAGGAATCCACAGACTCATGAAGAAGAGAGATGCACAAACAAATGCCAATTAGTGCTTTTCTTTTTTTTTTTTTTCTTTTTTTTGAGTTGGAGTCTCACTCTGTCACCCAGACTGGAGTGCAGTGGCTGCTCCCAGCCACCACAGCCTCGACCTGTTGGGCTCTGGCGATCCTTCCACCTCCACTTTCCAAGTAGCTGGAACTACAGGCGTGCGCTACCACGCCCGGCTAATTTTTTTTCTTTTATTGTAGAGATGAGGTCTTGCCAAGTTGCCCAGGCAGGTCTTGAACCTGCGGGCTCAGGCAATCCATTCACCTCAGCCTACCAAGCATGGGATTACAGGCTGAGCCACCAAGCCCGGCTAATTAGTGCTTTTCTATAGGATAAGTGGAATAACAGATGTAATTACTACATTGAAGATTACCTTGAAAGAGGGATTGGTTAAATATATTTGAGGCAGAACAAGGTACAGAGAAAGCTTTACAAACATATTTCTGCGTTAGTTAGTCGGGGTGGAGAGCAATTGGGACAGAGAAGGCAGCACATGGGAAAACTTGGGGCATGTCATGGCACTCAGGAATGATCATAGCTTGAAGTTTCTAATGCTAGCACTGAGCTTTTTGGAGGAGTATTGAAGGACCAAGTGGATGTGGTAAGCAGGGGCAAGATCTCAGATGATTCTGGGTTCTATATTGAGATTGTCACTCTTTATCTGTTGATGATAAATACATGGTCAACAGTAAATAGAATAAATCCATCTGAGAAGAGCATGACCAGTATCAGGAAGATCAGTCGAAAGTAATTGCAACAGTCAAGAGGAATGTCAAAGAACCACTTGTAAAAGAGAGGAAGGGAGAATTGTAGAGCTGATAAGGAAATAGAGTCAGGAGAACCAAGTGACTAACTACATATGGAGTAAGGGTGAGGGTGGAGAGAAGGATTGGCTCTCAGGTGTCTTGGCCTGAGTCTGGCCTCTGGTTAAATGGAAATATAAAAGCAGTATGAGGTAACACATGGCAAGTGAATCCCCAAATAAAATTCAATAGCAGCAATGAGGTTTATTAACTCTCAATAAAGAGCTGAAGATTAGATGACTCTATTAGTCATTTATTTATCACATAAACTCCAAAGACTCAAAAAAAAAAAAAGTAGGGGAATTTGAGGTAGATTGAAAGAAAAACTCCAAACATATATGCAGCAATTGTTACAAACAGAAGATGAAGAATTATCTAAAATAAAAGAAGAGAGGTAAACAAGAAATGTATATATAAACAATGATTACTATCCATGAACATTAGGCCACAGTTCACTGGCAGTCCAGGCAAGAGGGAAACCCAAAGGGTTCTGTAGCAAGAAGCTGGTAGCTCTGATGTGGTAGAGAAATCACGGGCTCTGGATCTATCTGAAGGACCAGGATTTGAACCCCAGGTATGCTAAATACTGTCAGACCAAAGACTTAAGTTTTTTTGTTTTTTTGTTTTTTTGAGTTGGAGTCTCACTCTTGTCGCCCCGACTGGAGTGCAGTGGCCGCTCCCGGCCACCGCAGCCTCGACCTGCTGGGTTCCGGCAATCCTTCCGCCTCAACCTTCCAAGTAGCTGGAACTACAGGCACACGCTACCATTCCTGGCTGATTTTTTGATTTATTGTAGAGATGAGGTCTCGCCAAATTGTCCAGGCGGGTCTCGAACCTGCAATCTCAGGCAATCCACTCACCTCAGCCTCCCAAAGCGCGGGATCACAGGCTGAGCCACCAAGCCCGGCTCAAGACTCAAGATTTAAATGCTCTGGGTCTCAGTTCCCTTATGTGAAAAATGAAGAAAACATTATCATTACTGAAGATGTGCAAAGCATCTTTCTCATCATAGGCCGTCAAGTGATAACTATTATTGTATTTTTCTCAGAAGATGAGCCTTTTCCTGGCATAAAATTCTCAGTGGCTCTGAAGCTTTGTCAGCATGGAAAGAGCTAGATGGATGGACACTTTCACAAGCATCAAGTTACACAGGCAAATGACAAAACTTGCAATGTCTTATTCTCACCAGAGTGAGCACAGGCACAATGAAGTGTTCCCAACATTGTGTACTCCCCCCAGAAATGATGTTTGCCTTATACAACAGGGAGAGGAGGGAGCAGTAAAAAGACAAAGTTGAAGCAGTCACAAACCACTGGAATAGCAGATGCTATTTATGATAGTCCCCATTGGACTGGTGCACTGGACAGGGGAGAGAAGGAAGAAAAGTAGCAATGAGCTTCTCAGTCATTCTTGGCTCACAAACAGAAGAGTGTGAGTTACAATCTGAAAGGCCAGTCTTCAAATATGTTACTTGCCTGGTTAGGTGACTTTAAGGTTCCTGAGAGTTAGAAGGTTCCAGCACCTTTCAAGCACCAGTC
Organism: Tarsius wallacei; assembly: GCA_963574415.1. NCBI lineage: Eukaryota > Metazoa > Chordata > Mammalia > Primates > Tarsiidae > Tarsius > Tarsius wallacei. Next base: position 20,394 of record CAUYQG010010538.1, read on the forward strand.
CTAAATTATGGACATGACTTAAGTGTTGGGCTTTTGTGTTCCTTTTATGTTGACCTAGTGCTACTGTCTGTTTTCCTTTTTCATGTTTTTTTTAAGTGTATCTTAGTTTAAAATGCCTTTGGTGCTCGTTAAACCTCCTAGTAGGGTTGGAATAAAGTTAGGTCAGTATATCACTGCTTTGGGGTCAAATGACTGGAAAAAAAAAAGCAACAGAGTAAGACCTGAGAAGAAGACAATTGTCAGAGGAGATTAGAGAGTCAAGACAGAACCACTTCTGTGCATGTATATCTGAGTCTGGAATAATCTTTATGTGGGTTTAACTTATAGGCTTAAAATCACTTAAACTGGACAATGTTAAAAGAGAGATACAGTAATCATGCATCTATCATTTGGTTCAGTCTTTTCTGGAATGGCTTCTTCAACTAATTCTCAAGAACTTTTGGCTGTGTTTCTATAAATGAAGAAAACATATTCCAAGAAGAGTCCCATGACATCTACTTCCCATCAATACAATGGGAAGTGGGTGGCCAGAGCTTTGCTGGAGTCATTGCTGGACCATATTCACTTGGCGGTCCAATAAATCTTCCAGATGACAGCAATAGTCTGGCCTGCCTATTTCTCCAGCTTCATTTCACACCACTTGCCTACATATCTTTTTGCTCTGGCCACATGGCACTGCTTTCACTTCCATTAATCTGCTATTCTTTCCTATCCCTAGACCTTTGGATCTGTACCACTGTCCAAAATGCCTTCCCCAAAGTCCCTTCTTTGCCTGGTAAAATCCTACTTTTCTTTCATCTGCAATAATAGAGATAATATTAGCACATACTTCAGAGGGTTGTGTGAGAATTAAAAGAGATCATCCATCTTATGTTATCAGAATAGTATCTGGTCTGTTAAAAGCACTCAATACATTTTAACTATTATCATTACCCTTCTTTCCAGCTTCAGCTCAAGTGTTACCACTTATGCAAAAATTCCGTAAATCCTTTCCTGTTAGTTTCCATCTTATGTATATGCATTGAACACTGAACATGTCTCTTTCATAATCATAATCATAATCATAATCAGCCGGGCTCGGTGGCTCAGCCTGTAATCCCGCACTTTGGAAGGCTGAGGTGAGTGGATTGCCTGAGCCCGCGGGTTCAAGACCCGCCTGGGCAACTTGGCAAGACCTCATCTCTACCATAAATCAAAAAGTTAGCCGGGCGTGGTAGCGCGCACCTGTAATTCCAGCTACTCGGAAGGCTGAGGCGGAAGGATCGCCGGAGCCCAATGGGTCGAGGCTGCAGTGGCTGGGAGCAGCCACTGTACTCCAGTCTGGGCAACAGAGTGAGACTCCAACTCAAAAAAAAAAAAAAAAACATAATAATGGCTAGCATTTATTGCTACTATGTGCAGACTCTGCTGTAACAGAATTCAATATTGTAATATGAATTCCTCACAATAACATTATGAGGTAGTTGCATTTTCCCCATTTTAGAAAGAGCAAAAAGACAGTTGAGATATTTTCTAAGGTCTAACAGCTAATAGATGTCTGAATCAAAGCTCAACCCCAGAGTTCTCTGGTTTAAGAGCCAATGTCTTATCCTTTATCATGCTGAATTTTGTTTGATATTTTGTTGTTATTATTTCTTCCCATTATATTGCAAGTTATTCAAGTACAGAGTTCTTGTGGTGGTGGTGGTGGTGGTGGCTTTTCTCAGATCCAGGTCCTGTGCTTGGTGCAAAGCACCTGCTAAGTAAATGTTTGACAAATTAATATATAACCAAATTTCTATCATGCAAAGAGCACAATGAGGACTAGAAACTCTTATCAGAATAAGTTGATCCAGAAGAGCTAAGAGGTTATAGTTTCCATTTCATGACTACATTTTATGGTAAATACCAGGCTCTGGACCCTGAAAGGTTCTGCCTGACTAAATTTCAGCTGCAAACACGGCCTTATAATCCCTATAAATAAAGACACGGTGTGGTCCATGGCTGTGTAAATCCAACAGAGGAAAGTAGTTGGATGAGAGATGACTCTTTCTGGTGAAAATATATATTTAACAAGGAAGCCAACCATAGAATGACTCATGCCTGGATTGCCTTACCTCTCCTTCCTGCCAATCCATGTCCATCACTGCCCTGAACTCCAAACACCCCTCGAAGTTGTCCCTGAGAAAAAAGTGCTGTCTGCTGTCTCCATATTTCTACAGTTCTCAAGCAGATTATTTAGAAGATGTTAGTGTACCTTTGTTCATATGCTACTTTCATTTTACCTTTGTGTATCATGACTATAGCTCGTCTCCTTGATTAGATTAAAAACAACAAAAGCTTAGTTGCCTAGCCTGGTGCATGATAGACCCTCAATAAATAATGAATGAATGGACGTTTAGGCTAATGGATGATTGAATGAGAACAAAAACATAGAACTCATAGAATTCAGAACTCAGAATTATTCCTGTTCCCATCCGACCCATACTCTGGCTTATTATTGTCAGCATTCTGCCAAATACTGGGACCTATGTCCATCATAATATTTATCACTCTCCACTGGGATTATACAGGCTAAAGAAGTAATTATATCCTAGTCTTTTTTTTTTAGTCTATAGCAGCTAACATAGAGCCTGGTATATACAGATACTGAATAGAGGTTATGTGAAACAATTAATTCAATAAATGCTTACTGTCCCATGCTTTTGCTAGTATATTGTCAGATTTAAAATTTCAAGTGCCGCGTTACATCTTTGAGTCTCATAGGTCCCCAAAGACCTAACAATGAGTTCTCCTGCTCTCACCAGATATGCCCCCAACCAGCAAGGAATGTATCCCACTGTGCTAGTTCCCCATCTGTCAGACCACCTGCACCTCACATGATTCTCAACTTAATGGGTTTCACCTCCCTGCCAACCCATGAAATTATTCAAACGAGTCAATCACATCCTCACATGGGAACAAAGGGTCATCTCACCATCTTGTTGCTACAAAGCCTGCCTCCCACAGCCCCTGTTGGTCTGCTGCTCCTAAGTGCAACCCCATCATCCCTGAATGGCAGGCAGTGTCCTCCACCCCCAGAGTGAGTATATGTGACTAAAAGTCACTATTTCTTATCTGCCAAGTGTCAAGTGTCTTGTGTCAAGTGACAATCTCGTACAATTTATATAAGGGGATCTTTTCTTCACCACCAAGCTAATAGGATGTGATCAGAAAAGTTAGGTTCTGGGAATTTAACTGTAATCAAGATAAACTGGGCCTCTCTTCATTGAAATCTAAGGTTCCTGTAACAACCAGATGCTAAATTTACTGGCGTCCTCTCCTTAGGAAGACTGAATTCCTAAAAGGGAGGATGTCAATATGGGAGAGGAAGGTGAATAAGCCTAGGAAGAGAGGAATGTGGGGAAAGAGCAAGATCTGGCAGGGGTAGCTCTTGCCTGAACAAGAGACAGCCAGGCAGTGTTGTTGACTTTGACTGTAGAGCAGTGCATATGGCAGAATTCCTGCCCTCAAGATGACTGTGTTCTAAAAGAAGAAAACAAAGCACAAAAGCAAATGAATATGTAATATAATATTCAGCATCATGAAAATAAAAGAAGGCAATGCACTAGGGCAGGAGTTAGCAAACTACAGTCTTTGGGTCAAATCCAGCCCACCACCTGTTTTGGTACAACTTTGAAACTAACAGTTTAAATAATTTTAAAAAAACCAAAAGAAGATTACTTTGTGACATGTGTACAAAATTCAAGTTTCAATGTCCATAAATAGTTTTATTGGAACATAGCCATGCTTGCTCACTTATGAATTGTCTACAACTTCTTTCACATCATCACAACAGATTTAGGTAGTTGTGGCAGATCCTGAATGGACCAAGGAGTTACAAATACTGACTCTCTGAGTCTGTAAATAAAAGGTTTTCCAGTCTCTTTACTAGAGGGTCACAGGGGTGGGAATGAGGAGTAGAAGGTTGACAGGGACCACCCTACTCTGACGCGACTCAAATTGGAAGGCTGAATAATGATAAAGAGGAAGCCAAGTGGAGGCCTGGAGGAGAAGCGCCCCATGCAAAAGAAGTATACAAGAGATGTTAACATGGGAACAAGGCCAGTGAACTCATTCACTGACAAGTCACTTTTGAATGACTCTATGTCAACTCTATGCCAAGCACTGTTGTTGCTATTGAGATAGAAGTTGAATATCCCTTATCTGAAATGCTTGGGAGAAGTATTTCAGATTTCAAGTATTTTTTTTATTTTGGAATACATTGTATCCAACATGCTCCAATGAGCACTTCCTTTGAACATCATTTGGCATTCAAAATTTTTACATTTTGAAGCATTTCAGGTTTTGAATTTTTGAATTTGGGATGTACAACCTGTGCAAGGAGTCATCTGAAGAGATGGAAAAGAAGTCATCAGTGACATGGGAGGGAAATTAAAAGAGTGTGGAGTCCCAGAAGACTAGGGAAGAAAGTGTTTTCAAGAAAAGGTGAACCACCACACCATGTGCTGTGTGATGTAAGGAAAAAACATAATCAAATAGATTTGGTCAGATGGAGTCACTGGTGACCTTAACAAGTGTCATGAGTGGTGGGAAATAAAACCTATCTAGAGTAGGTTGAAGACAGAATAAAATATAAGAATATACAGATAACAACTATATGAACAATGGTTTCAGCAGGTGCTCTTACAAGTAGCAAAGACATGAGGCAGAAATTAGAAGAGGATGCTGGAGAAAGGAAAAGTTTTTAAAAGATGGGTCTTAATAAGACTAGCTTATGAGCTGATTAGAAAGACACAGCAGAGGAGGAAAACTGGTAGTGGAAACAAGGAAATGATAATGAGGAGCCAAGTTCTTTATAAGGCAAAAGACAATGTGATCCAGGACAGAAATCAAGGAAATAGTACCTTTAGTGAAGAGACCCATTGTCACATCATGATCTATAAAACTGCAGGTACACGGGACATAATTATGGAACTAACTCACATCTGGTTTCTTCCATATTCTGTGTGAACTGTGAGATAAGCCAACCAACTCAGGGTGAGAATGAGAAAGTGAACTTACTAAGTGGAATAATCAGACAGAATGGAGTATGTAACTGAAATGTGTCATCATCACAAATGTATGATTATCTCCAATAACATTCAGGGGCTCAGATGCAGGTGCAGTGCCATCAGATACTTGTGACTCTAAATCCTGTACCCCCATCCCTGAATATATGAAATCCAAAAGAGGCAACCAAAAAAAGTCCCTGTCTTCACGGAGCTTAAAAAGAATGTGAGAAAGTAAAACTAACACAATCACTAAAAACCAACCTAGAGCTGTATAAAATAGGTGTTATCATTCAAATCTCTTCATTCATGATGTCTTTATTAGCAATCGGATATGGAAAGGGTAGTGCTGTCAATTAACAAAATGGTCAGAATCAAAAAAAAATCTTACATTTGAGTTAGTGTTTAAAGTTTTAATTTTTTCACAATAATTTTTGTTACTGAAATTAGGTTGGAATTCAATCAAATGTCCGAAAGGAGGCAGGCTACGAGTGTGACGGGTAGAAAGTAAAAGGGAGCCTTGACTTTACATTTTTTAGCAAGTATTCTTAAAAATGAACAGATAATGTGTGTTCTATCTTCCTAGATTCAGGGTCAGCAAACTCTTTCTGCAAAGAGCCAGACAATAAATATTTTAGACTTGGCAGGTTGTACAGTCTCTGTTGTAAGTAGTCATCTCTGCCATTGTAGTGCGAAACCAGTCTCAGATAATACACAAATGAGCACGTCTGTGTTTTGATAAAACTTTATTTATGGACAATGAAATTTGAATTTCATGTCATTTTCACATGTCACAAAATGTTAGCCTTCTTTTTATTTTTATTCAACTATTTAAAACTACAAAAACCATTCTCAGCCTGCAGGCCATAAAAAACTGATGGCAGGCTGGATTTGGTCCATGGACCATGATTTGCCAACCTCTCTCCTAGATTATAGTAAGCAACTTGGAGCTGGAGGGAAAATGTGTAGCCAAATGAGAACAAGCTTGTTCAATTCGCATCAGCTCAACAATTACTGAGCATGTGATATGTGCACAGGCAATAGGCCCAAAGATTCTAAGTTATCCAGAGATCAACTGAATTGACTGAGTGAAAATTGAAAAGACGCCTCAACTAGATCCCCACGTGGCTTATAAAATGATCTCACATTTGCATCAGTTAAGTATATACTATTAAACTCTCCCACCCATGAAAGTTACCAGCGTCACAATATAGAGCATGTTTCAAAGGCAAAGGAAAATAACTCACAGTGTCTGCTCAGTGCAGTATTTTTAAACATCCATACTTTGTTATTTCAGAACCAAATTTCTTCAAACAAGGCAAAACACACATTCCTCACTCAAGGTTATGTACCAGGGATGCCAAGTTTAAAATTTCCAAACAAAGCTGCTTTTGAGTAATTCAAAGACAAAAAAGCATTTGAAAAATTTCTGAACTGCTGAAAAAATAGAATTTTTTTTCCACCTTTAGATAACTCTGAAATAAGTAAATGGACTTACATTTGCTTTCCAAAATAAATCCAGTTTGGGCTGAAACTGAGAAAGAGAACCACAGAAATCCTCCATGGATTCCATTAATTGCTATAGATGCCAGGAACTTTAGAGAAAAAAACACTGGGAATCAGAAAACTTGGGTTTGTAACTCTTAGTTGGCTGCAACCCGTTCTCAGGTTCACACCTGTAAAAATTGGCCACAAACAGATATCTGATAAGATACAGGAATATTACCATGCTAATATCTCTGCTGATGCAATGTCCCCATTAACCTGGAGTGGTAAGTCAGAGGCCTAGCAAAGTGACATAAGGGGGCGTTGGTGAGAGAAGGTCTACACAGGAGTGGAAGCCTGGTCTGGAGTGTTGAAGTCCAAGCAGGGTGAAGAAGGCAGCCACGTGAGGGAAGCAGCCATCATGGGAGGTCAAAGATGAGGAGGTCTCCAGTGCAAGGAAGGGGATAGCAGTGCCAATGGGAGTTTAGCTACATGGTAGGAAAGCAGGGGGAGGCTTATTCATAAGTGTGTTAGGATATGAAGACCAACTTTTTCAGTGGAGGAAAAAGGATTTGTAAATATGGAAAAAAGAAAAAACCAGAATATACCTTTAGGTTCTGAATTGGAATTGGAGACATCAGTGTAAACTTATGGTTTGTAATGTACATAATAGATAGAGATACATGTATAGATATAAACATATATATGTGTGTGTGTGCCTGTGTATGTGTACACATGTACATCTATCTTCAAGTCAGGCACAATGGTTCACTCCTGTAATCCCAGCACTTTGGGAATCCAAGACCGGAGGATCACTTGAAGCCAGGAAGTCAAAGCTGCAGTGAGCTATGATCGCACCACTGCACTCTAGCCTGGGTGACAAAGCGAGAAACTGTCTCGAAATAAATATAAATTAATGTTTAAAATACTTGTACATTGGCCGGACTCGGTGGCTCAGCCTGTAATCCCGCGCTTTGGGAGGCTAAGGTGAGTGAATTGCCTGAGCCCGTGGGTTCGAGACCCACCTGGACAAATTGGCCAGACCTCCTCTCTACAATAAATCAAAAAAATTAGCCAGGTGTGGTAGTGCACGCCTGTAATTCCAGCTACTTCGAAGACTGAGGGGGAAGGATCGCCGGAGCCCAGCAGGTTGTGACTGCAGTGGCCCGGAGTGGCCACTTGCACTCCAGTCTGGGCAACAGAGTGAGACTCCAACTCAAAAAAAGAAAAAAAAAAAAAGAATTGAAGAAATAATATTCTACAGATTCCATAGATATGGAAATGAAAATAGTGAAATAATATGAAAAAATATTACTAAAGTTTTTATATTTATTAATTTTACCCCAATAAAAAATATAAGGATCTGAATCAGAGAAAATACAATTATTTACTTAGAAAGTACAACTTGCTGGGCTCGGTGGCTCAGCCTGTAATCCCACGCCTTGGGAGGCCGAGGTGAGTGGATTGCCTGAGCCCACGGGTTCGAGACCCGCCTGGGCAGGTGATACCTCATCTCTACAATAAATCAAAAAAAAAAAAAAATTAGCCGGGTGTGGTAGCGTGTGCCTGTAATTCCGGCTACTTGGAAGGCTGAGGCGGAAGGATCGCCGGAGCCCAGCAGGTCGAGGCTGCGGTGGCCGGGAGCGGCCACTGCACTCTATCTAGTCTGGGCGACCGAGTGGGACTCCACCTCAAAAAAAAGAAAGTACAACTTACCCCATATGAAGCAATACAATGAGGATAGCTACATTCATTGGGGGGGGTAATCTTGTAACATAGATTAGGAACTAAAAAATATGAATTTAGAGCTTCTATAGTACTACTACTTATGTCAGAGCTACCCCTCCTTCTTATGGAGGGCAGAATGACCTTTGCTATGAATCTTAAATAAGTTCTATTGTGGGGGGAAAGTCCCTAGGTTCATTATATTTGGAATACAAATAAGTGGCTCTAATGAAGACAAACCTATAAATGTCTCTGGAGGCCGCTATTATCCATCACTAATGTCCAGAATTCGTTTGCTCTTCATTCATCCTTTAAACCAGGTTGAGATAGCTTTTGCTCAGGAGGTTCTGATCATGCCAAAAAAAAAAGAAATGACAATTTTGTTTTTCAACAACTTTATGCCAATAAATTTGATAACTTGGATAAAACTGACAACTTTTAAAAACTTTACAACTTACAATTTACACACAAAAATTAAAACTGAATAAGCCTATAGTCAAAAGCTAATTCAGTCTAAATCATTTCCACAGTAAAAATCATGGAAGATTTTTTCCAAATTTTACCAACATTTAAGGAAAAAAAAAGCCAAATTATATAAACTCAGAAAATTTCCAACTTATATACTGAAGCGAGCATCACCTAACATTAAAACCATGTAAAGGTGTAATACAACATTGTAGGCCAATATTCTTTATAAATATAGAAGCAAAATTCCTCCTCAAAATGTTAGCATATTCAAACTAGAACTGTATGAAAAAACAACCTATTATATCATGACTAAATGGGAGTTTATCTCCAGTACAATTCTAAAGTCATTAGTGAAGTTCATCATATTAACAAAAGAGAAAAATCATGTCATCATCTCAATAGACACAGAAAAATTATTTAACAAAATCATGCTCATTTGAGATACAAGGGAGCAAAATAGGGATGAAAGGGAACTTTCTAATATTGATAAAAGACATATATGAAAAACCCGTATCTAGAATCATGCTCAATGATAAAATATTAAGAAACTTCTCTTTAAGATTGGGAATAAAAACAAGAATATCCACTGCTACTATTTTTATTCAATATCAGTCTTGCAATAACATTTCTAAAAATGATTTTTTAATAACTAATCTCATTTATAAATAACTATTTCTAAATCTGCATTGGCTCCCCATTGTACTTGTAATACACTATCACAAATTTAATGGCTTAAAACAGCACGAACTTATTATCTTCCAGTTTTGGAGGTCAGAAGTCTAAAATGAAGGTGTTAGCAGGACCGTTTTCCATCCAAAGACTTCTGAGGTGTTCTTGCCTTTCCTGCGTGCTGAAGGCCACTTGCATTCCTTGGTTCCTGATCCTCTCCCCCATTTTTAAAGCACATTACTCTAACCTCTATCTATCCTCACGTATTTATTTTTCTCACTCAGATCCTCCTACATCCCACTTATAGTGACTGTATTTAATTACATTGATCATACCTAGATAACCCAGAATGCTCTCTCTAATCAAAAGTTTTAACTTAATCACATCTGTAGATTATTTTTTGCCATGTAGGGTAATGTGTCCACAGGTTCTAGGAATTAGAATGAGAAGATCTTTGGGGAAGGCTATTATTCAGTCAAACACAATAAATACTATATATGAAAAACCTGTGACTAGTATAATACTTAATGGTAAAATATTGAACATTTTCTCCCTAAGATTGGAAATAAGACAAGGATGCCCAGAGTGGATGTCTTAAGGTAATTGTCTTGTATGGAAGCCCAAACTTCCAGGTGAAATCTGTTAGGTTTCTTGTGGCACAGCAATAGCAGTTATGCCACATCATTCTTTCACATTCTATTGGTTATGCCAGACCAGATTAAAAGGGAGGGAAAATTGATTCTATCTGTTAAGAAAGTATAGTAAATAATTTGTTACTATCTATAATTTATCATGCTGTCCATTATCTTCAAATTGATTGACAGAGTCACCACACTGTCTAAAAAATATCATGGTAGATTTGTAAAAATTTCATAGAAAACAGCAGACTGATTCTAAAGCTCAACATAGAAATGCAGAGAGCCTAGGATAAACCAAATAATTCTGAAAAAATAAGAACACATTTGGAAGATATACACTAATTTATTTCAATACTTGCATGAAAACAGTGGTTTAAGACTATAAGGTGTTTTTGTGAAGACAGAATCCTGGTTTAGGCTTATGCATATATGGCCTATTGATTTTCAAGAAGGTATCTCATGATGGAGGAGAATGATATTACCAACATATAGTGCTGGAACAACTATATATTTATATGAAAAAAAAATATGAACCAATGACCTCCCTTGAAACTATGCATAAAAAGTAAAATTTATCATGGACCTAAATGTAAATATACAACTTGTTGAAGGAAATCTAGAAGATCTTCATGGTCTTGAGATGAACAAATATTATTCAATAGTACACAAAAACATTAAACATAAAATAAAAAAATTTGAATCACTAAAATAAAAAAAAATCAGCTCTCCAGATGCCATCTTAAGAAAATGAAATGGTAAGCTACATACAAGGAGTCAATATTTGTAAGACATATACATGGCAAAGAACCTGTATCTAGAATACAATTCAGTAACAATAGTAAAAGAAAACAAAATGAATGGGCAAATATTCAATACTTCAAAATATATGATATATGAATGGCCAATAAGCACATGAAATTATTCTCAAGATTATGTTTATCTAAGATATGCAAACTAAAACTATAACGTGGTGATACTTTACAGTATAGTCACAAAAATTAAAAATATTAGTGAGGCTGTTGATGAGTAGCTGTAAATCTTATAAATTTCTGGAGAAGATGTAACACATTATAAACACTTTGGGAAACTCTGGTTGTTTCTCATAAACATACTCTTACCATTTGACCTTATCAATAATTTCTTTCCTAAGTATTTACCCAAAAGAAGTAACCTATATCCACCAAGAGAATTGCATACAAATGTTTATAGCAGCTTATTCATACTATGCCAAACTGGAAACAACCCAAATGTCTATCACTAAATGAATAAATTAAGCAGATTGTGGTATATTTATATAGAGAACTGCTACTTACCAACAAAATAGAGCAAATTAATCATAGACAAAATAAATTGGATGGTTCTTAAAAATATCTGTTCAACAAAGAAGTCAGACCCAAGGGTGCACATTTTGTATTTATATGAATTTCTAGAAAAGGTACCATGATAGAACATATTCTATTTAAATAAATCATTAAATGGAAAATAATTGCAATCTGCAAAATACATTATCTGTCTTCAATATAATTAAGTTAGAAACCAACTAAGATATCAAAAAAGCCTAAATATTAAAAAAAATCAAACAATACTTTGAAATAGTCCATGAATCAAAAAAAAAAAATCACAAGTCAAATATATAATGAACTGAACCATAACAAAATTACAATATGTGAAATCTGGTGCAGTTAAAGCAGTTTGAGAGAGAAATTCATAGGCTTAAATTCTTCTTCTAGAAAAGAAAAACATTCTCAAATAAAAGATACATGTCTTTACCTTAAGAAGCCAAAGAAGAAAGAAAAGAAGAGGAGAAGGAGAAGAAGAGGGGTAGAAACATGAACCCTCAAAGTAAATAAAAAGAAAGAATTGATAAAGATAGTAGAAATTAAACAAATAAAAAACAGAATATTGGGAAAATTAACAAAATCTAAAAATAGTTCTTTACAAATTTCAACTAAAGTGAGATGGACTAACTGATTAACTTGAGATTGACAAAATGGTTCACAAAAGCAAGATAGATTAATAACAAAAAAGAGGATTTCAAATGACCAATATAGGATAAAAAAATTATCTGTAAGATCCTACAGAGGACATCCAGCAAGATGGTAACGGGGCAGCTTTGTCTGTGAGACCTCCACAAAAGAGGACACAAAAAGACTCGGGCTCTCTCCCCGGGGGCTGTGGATCCCATCGTTGGCACCCTGCTCTTCACACGGAGCTTGGCTATTGACACCACTGAAGCATCACAGTGGTCTGGGCAGCAGCAGCAATAGCTGCTGCCACCGCTGCGGCAGCCATTGCACATTGCACCGCCTGTGTCTGAGGTGATCCACGCCTTCGGACCTTGGAACCCCTGCAGGCAGGATATGCTGAGATTGCTGCCACCACTGCCGCTGTGATGTCCTGCCAGGCTGTGGATCTCCTCCCATGTGCCTTGGGGCCACAGCTCCCATTTCTGGCTTCTTTCCGGCTCCCTCCCCTGTGGGGTGAGCAGCTGAGATAAAGACCATCTGGAGCTGTGAGATAGCACCACCTGCTGGCAACTCAAGGGAGTAAACCTACAACCACACTGCACGGACAGATTCCAAGGCAGTGGGAAGTGGGTTTCAGATTATCCACACACTTGTCGACAGATGCCAGGACCTGCAGATAGATTTTGAATCACAGCTCCCCACGTAAGTAAATCTCAAAACTGCAAAAAAAGGATGACTCCCAACCTACAGTGCAACTCCAGAATCAAACAAAGTAAGAGAATATACATAAAGAAGATTAGGAGATTGAACAAACAGATGTAAAAGCAACCCCTCCACGCCTGAATAACAGAATTAAAGAAGACGGTGATGTGGAGGGAAGGAAAAAGTAGGGAGGAAAAACTGCACAAATGAAGAAAAGCCAAAAGAAGAATATAGGTCTCACACAGACCCCTGGGAGGTCAGACACTGAGAAAACAGACTTCGGAACACAAACAATGAAGAGCCCCAAGAATGACTGGTCACATGCAAAAAACCCAGACATCAAGACGTTAATAGAGAGAATAAAAAAAAAAATTGAGGAGAGACAAGAAGAAAATAGGAAGGAGCTGATAACAGACATAACAGCAGTAAAGAATACTGTGATGTAAATAAATAACAAACTAATAAGCATGGAAATCAGAATTAGCCAAGCAGAAGAAAGAATCTCAGAGCTCGAAGACCAAAACACAGAACTAACCCAAACTGTCAAAAACATAGAAAAGAAGCTTAAAAAGACAGAACAAAACCTTCAAGAGATGAATGATCACTTCAATATTACGAACATAAATATATTTGTCATTCCTGAGGCAGAGAGACATTCAAATGCCTGACTTGAACAAACATTTACTGTTATCATTCACAAAAACTTCCCTTATCTCATCAGTGATGAAAAAATTCAAACACAATAGATTCAGAGAACCCCTGCAAGACAACGAATGAGAAGACTAACTCCCAGACACATAATAATTCACCTTAACAAAGTAGGTATAAAATAAAAAATCCTAAAGACAGCAAGAGAAAAAAGTCAAACTTTCTATCAGGGAAGACCAATTAGAATACCAGCAGATTTATCTACAGAAACC
>CAUYQG010010540.1:0-19647 GCA_963574415.1 Tarsius wallacei
TCCAAGTAGCTGGAACTACAGGCGCGCGCTACCACGCCCAGCTAATTTTTGATTTATTGTAGAGATGAGGTCTCACCAAGTTGCCCAGGTGGGTCTCGAACCCGCGGGCTCAGGCAATCCACTCACCTCAGCCTCCCAAAGCACTGGGATTACAGGCTGAGCCACCGAGCCTGGTGATTTTTTTTTTTTTAATGGTAGAGACCAGGTCTGGTCAAGTTGCCCAGGCTGGTCTCAAACCCTCAGGCTCAGGCAATCCACTCGCCTTGGCCTCCCAAAATGCTCGGATTACAGGCTGAGCCACTGAGCCCGGCCTATTGAGGTTTTATCAGCCTGAATGGAAAGCCTGTCTATGCAGAAAATTTTGAGGAAAAAAGAAACACCAACAATTGGAATACTCTAAATTATAATTCAGGGTAAGACTGTGTATGTGTTTATGTGTACATATCATATTCTGTATATTGTATGAGAATTATTATATTGAAATCATTAGACTACAACAACCTATATAGCAGCTTACCAATGTTAAACAATCTTAAGTACATTTGGCCCTTTAATGATTCAGAAATGTGCTTTGAGTTTTACCAGAGGTAGCATTAGTTACATCAGTTATAGTATGGAAATGAAGGAACAAATGCAAAGGAGTTTTCTTAGATGAAATTTAGAATAGGTTGGATAACATAGAAGGTATTTTTAAAAGTCATTATCAACATATACACGATGGAATAGTACACAGCCATAAAGAAGAACAAAATCATGGACTTCACAGCAAATTCGATGGAATTGGAGACAGTCATACTTAGTACTATCATTGAAACAAAGAACTGAAGACCACATGTTCTCACTCATAAATGGGACCTGAACATTAATCACAATAGTACAAGGGAGGGACTGGCAGTCACAGGGATACTGCCAGGGGAGGGAGGGTAAGGGAGCACATACCAACACATAGGGTACCTAAACCAGGGGAAGTGATGGCCAGTTGGAAGACCAAACTTCACCTGCATGTTGATGACCTATTCCTGACTTATACCTCACATCTCTATAATGAAATAAAGTGTAACAAAAAAAGTCATTATTATTACAATACTACATCATTGTAATCATGACATTGTTTGAAAGCCATTACAACTTCATCCATGCTGCCTAGCCACTTTTCTACAGGGCCAAAATAAAGTAGTGAACAAAACAAAGTCTCAGTCCTTGGGGAGTATACAATCCAGTGGCAGGAAACAGACAGTAAACCAATAAGCATGGAAATGAGCCTAGCCACATGTGTATTAAAGCCTTCAAAGAAGTCTGATGCACACTCAAGGATGAGGATAAATGGTATAGAACCAGACTGAGGAGCTTAGATTTCATTCTCATTGCTATGGGAAGCCATTTTCAACAGGGACTGACATGATTGGATTTACATTTCGGAGAGTTACTACAGTAGCTGTACAGAGGATTTGTTAGGGGAGGCCAAGGGGTTGCAGAACACCAGGGCTTTAAGTAAGATAATCCTTTCTTTTAGTGGTTGTGTCTCAGTAGACAGTTTTCTTAACATCTCTGTGCTAGAAAATAGAGGATATGAAGGTGGGCAGGTCTGAAGAGTATCAGTTGTTCACCTTAGGATTCTGAGTCTTCACCCACCTGGCTTCTTTCTTATCATAGCTATGTGACTTCTTCTTGATATGATAAGAAAGCTGAGGCCAGGCAAAAGAATACTACCTGGGTACTAGCCTAAACACTAAAATAACCCAAAGCAGCATGAACTCGAGTCAGCCAGATTTTTGTAAAAACACTCAGACCCATTACTTCCTCCACACCAGCCTTGAAATAACAGTACTGATAATGTTATCTGAGCTCTCCTGCTCCCAAAGCTCAGAGCTCTTTGTCATCTAAGCATGAGACATTTAAGGAAAGATCTGTGTGGTTTGGAAAGTATCACAAAGTAAGTGAACTTTGAAGACGAAAGACTCTGGTTTGAACTTTGACCCTGATATTTACAAGGTATGACCTTGAACAATTCCCTTCACTTGTCTGAGTAAGCGTCAGTCTCATTTCAAACGGAAACAACACAGCTCCTCCAAAAAGTGGGAGAGTACAAGGTGCCCAGTGTGCATGGATGCTTCTTCAAAGTGAATATTCCACCACAGTTGAGATCACATCTGTTTCGTTGTGTCCATTCCAGTTGCTTACCCAGAGTGAATAAAATGTTCAGCCAATCACTCAGTGAACCCTGTTGCAAACTATAGCAGTGCTTGGCATTCATCATCAGACTCCCAGTGATGAAATCCTAAAGTTTCTGGTAGTAAATGGCTTTTAACGTCTCCTACCTTTGATTTTGTACTTTTAACTCAGAGGGTTAATTAATTAACAGAAGATCAGAGTAATCTTAGGTTTTTGTCACATAAATTTATGATATGCATTTGTTGCTTTAGCTGTGGGTAAGGTTAAGAGAGCAATTTCAAATCGCAAAGTTAACTGACCCGCTCTCCATCCCCATCTGTCTCTTAGTGTGTGAGCTAGAAGAAGGAAAAGCCACCCATCTCAGTGCAAAGGAAGGCGTTTCTTGGTTGGAACAATGAAAATATACATGTACACAAAAGAGTGTTAAGTTGTACAGACAGATATCCTAGAATTTGAAGACTGGAGAAGTCTAAAAGTACTGGTGCTATCAGAAACAATTTTCCCAAGGAGGAATTATCAGACCTCAGTCTCAACTGACTGGAAGATAAAGTTTCAGGGAGGCACAGATGACAAGAGTGAGCCTGGTGAGTGAACCTGGTTTGGCATCCCCACTAAGGCAAGTCATTCAGATCTGGAACAGAGTGATGAGGCCTGAAAGACAGGGAGGAAAGGGCATGAGTTAGAAATGTAAAGAGACAAGGCTTCAAGAGGACTCAACTATCGGTCAACAGTTGTATCCATTTTTGCTGTTTAACAAACCACTCCAAAGCTTAGTGATTTAAGATAGCAGCCATTTATGGCATCCCTGATTCTGGGAGTCAACGCCCCAGGATAGAGTCAGGTGGGCACACTTAAGGTGTTTGCTGGGTCCACTGGGAACTCTCATCTCCACCTCACTTGAGCTCTCATCCTCCTGCAGGCAGGTGGGAATGTACTTTTCTGTGTACAGCCAAGTTTCTGCCACATCCCATAGACCACAGTAAGACACAAGTCAGGCACAGACTCAAGGAGTGGAGAGGTACATTCCCCTGCTCAGTGAGGGAGGATGACAAGTCACATTGCAAGGGCTGTGGATACCAGGAGGCTGAAGGATTGTGGCTCTCCTTATAAGCAACCACACTCACTGTAGGGACTCTATGTAGTAGATCATCTCATGCTGAAAAGATGTAGAACAAGGTCAGCATACTTCTTCTGTAAAGGCCCATGTATTAAATATTTTCAGTTTTACAAGTCCTGCAGTCTCTTTCATAACTACACTGTCCTTGTAGCACAAAAACAGCCATAGAACATAAACAATATACAGATAAATAGCAGGCACCTAGCTTAGAAGATAAATAAGGACACATAGAAATGAGTAACAAATTAGTTTTGATGGTAATATGAAATAATTTCAGTTTTAAGTAATTAGTTTTACTCATTTTCTCTTATGACTGCATTATTATATTTTTAATTTAGTCATTCCCCCACTTCTTTTCCTTGCTTTATTGTGTTAACTTTTGCTGCAGAACAAATTGTCTTTTCTAAGATGCTCTTTTTTTTTCCCCACTTGCTCTTCTCATTTTGATGTTTCCTTCCTCTCTTCGAAGCTTCTTTGGGCTTGCTTTTTACTTTATTTCTTCACAAAAGTAGAAGATAACTCTGTTTCCTGGAGAAATAGAAGCATCTCATCCATGAAATAGTGTCCAAGTCAGTCTCATGGAAAACTCTAATCCTTGAGATCCATGCTTCAAGGGTGTAGGAAGGACAGTTTGCTCATGGGAAGACGTGAGATGCATCCATTAGAACACTAGAGAAGGAAATCTGGGGTGCTGCTAAGTTTATCAGGAGCTTGTGGAAACAATACAGAATAGGCAGAAAAGTGTGGAAACAATAAGTCCATTAAATTAAGATATAAAAATCTAGCTGAGAAGCTATTTGGATCTCTCAAGTATTGTGCTATGCTAAAGAATTGAGTTAAAACTCAATGGCTAAAATTACAATGCTACATTCTCTGTTGCTTCTTTTCAACCTGCAGTGTAAAGAGGAAAATGCTTAATATCAGTCATCTCAAGCCAAGTCTGTGGGCTGCAGGTGAACTGCAGGATGTTGGCCAGGGCATCCTTTTAATTAGGGTTGAGCGCTGCAGGCTTGTTGATATCTAGGCTGGTGGTGAAGGGGCCCTAGGGAAGTCCTGGCTTCATTCTCTTTGGAATTACACTCTGTTAATGCAGTGTAGCCTAGCTGTTGTATTAATAAAATTTATTCAAGTGTGAACAAATGAATAGTCAGATGAAATATGCTGCACATTTTTAAATGAATAACTTTGAAGTCACTTCTTGAGTAATACAATTATATTTCTTTAAACCTATGCAATTTAATTCCCTGTTCTTAAAAATTATGAGATTATATTTATTGTTGTTACTTGTTTTGATTGTTTTGCAGAGGATGCTCTATTAGCCAGGGTTTTCCAGATTAACAGAACTAATAGGATATTGAGAGAAGTGGGGGAGGGGAGAGAGATAGGTAGATAGATATACAGGAAGACAGGTAGCTATACAAGAAGAGGAATTGGCTCATGTGATTATGGAGACTGAGAAGTCTCATGAACTTCTGTCTACAATTTAGAGGCCTATGAAAGCCAGTAAAGTAGTTCTGGTTCAAACTTGAAGGCCTGAGAACCAGGGGAGCCAGTGATGTATAAGCTCCAGTCAGAGTCCAAAGGTCCAAAAACCAAAGCACCAGTATCCAAGGGCAGGAAAAGATAGATGCCCCACATCAAGAGACAGTGAATTTACCCTTCCTTTGTCCTACTTAGGCCCTCAAGAGATGGGATAATGCTCACCTGTTTTTGGTGAGAGCAGATCTTAGCATTCTCTTCATTCAAATACTAATCTCTTCAGAAACACCTTCACAGACATACCCAGAAATAATGTTTTACTAGCTATCTGGGCCACCTTTATCCCAGTAACATTAACACACAAAATTAACCATCACAGGTTTTTTTCTGTGTATGTGTGCTTACAATAAAAATATCTACCACCATAAGCACTTACTAGATGTCGAACTTGTACTTGACAAGTGGTGTCCAAACATTATATCACTCAAGCCTTATAACAATCCTGGGGTAAGTAGGTCTTTTTGGCCTCATTTTGCAGTTTACAAAACTGAGACTTAAATTGCTTAAGTTTCTTGCTCAAGGTCCCATAAGCTGATCACAGACTTAGCAGAAAGATTGCATACCAGCTATCCTACAATGTTTCTCCAAGTATGGTTCTAGACCAGCATCAGCAGCACCTGTGAACTTGTTAGAAATGTAGATTATCAGGCTCCATCCTATACCTAAGGAGTCAGAAATTCTGGGGTTGGTGTCCAGCACTCTGTTTGAAGAGCCCTCCCAGTGATTCTGATGATGCAGCTCAAGTTTGAGAACCACTAGGTAGGTCTAGGGGCAAGATGAGGAGTTTTTAGACTTATCTAGAAGGAAAAAAACCCTTAAATCTAGATAGATAAGTTCTTTTTTAAAATTTTTTAATTTTTTTTATTTTAAAGGTGTGGGGTACAATTCAGGGCTGACTATACAAATGTTCATTATGCAGGTACCCTTGCTGATGAGGTGTGCCCTCCTCCCCGGCAGAATCCCACTACTGCCATATCTAAAGTTCTTTAGAGCCAGTCTCCTTCAAACAGGAAATGCAGATAAAAAGTTGAAAAACTGTTGAATAAGAGAGACTTCTTTTCCTAGGTAAATGTGCTAGACTTTATTGAACTGTTTGTGTGCCAGGCATGATGCAAAATATTTGACATCAGTCATCTCTTTAAACCCTCAAGTGATTATGAGGACTTAATGAGATTATTTTCCACAGTATGCAGATGAGGAAAGAGAAGCTTAGGTCACTTAAGGAATTGCCCACTAACCAATGGGCAGTAAGTGATGGAGCCAGTCTCCAGAACTAGTGTCTTGATAATGAGATCTCATACAAGAAACAGCTACGTGCTATATGACTCAGGATGGCTGTCAGCAGAGAAACATTGTTTTCAAGATATGCATGATGTAAAAAATATAAATTTAAAAACAATCTTTCTAAAGTTTACTAATGGGAGCTAGAACCACAGATCTCTTTAATTCTTTCTTTCATCTTTTGCTTTATTTAGTCTAAACCATAATTGTTATGCAACTAGGTCCAGGAATTTTTAATCTAATTCTCTTAGGGAAATGAGAATGAAAAGAATATATTTTTAATATAATTGCCACTGCATGCCCCTAAGAGCACTAACACCTCTACCTTATGATCAATAAAAATCAGGTTGTAAGGATATAAAAAATATAAACCAGGGCTTTTACAGTCTCTAATTTTTTTTTTGTGGGGAGGAACTAGGTAAAATGTACTACATAAAAATAATACAATTTCTTCTTTCAGCTGATGGAAATAGATATAAATATTCTTAGTAGGAAAGCCTATCTTTTTAACATTTAATATTGATTTTGATAAATTAATAAGAAGTATATGGTTTTAAAACTACTTTCTCTTAAAGCCATAAATAGTAAGCAATTGCTCTGAAATGGTGCTTTGTCAAAAGCATGTATTGATGCAGACAGCAGAACCAGTGTGGCTTCCCAGATATCCGGCCAACATACACTTCTTACTGCAGAGTTACTCTGAGGACTGTTTGTTGGCACTTCCACGGCTCCTCTGATGTGGACTTTCTTCTTCCAAGTACAGAAAGGGCAGGTGATCCTCTTAACTTTGGCAAGATGCAAAAAGGAGTCTAGTCTTTGAATGCTCACCAAAGCCAAAGTGCCAAGATACTGTTTGCAAATAAAGAAAGAGTTTTTATACTAAGTGGTAATTGGGTAAAATCTTTGCTGGGGAACTCTTTCCAAAAGCTTGAAGTACACATAGTTGGTTAAAGGCATGGATTTGGAATTAAACAGAAATAAGTTCAATTTTGGCTTTGTTGCTCAAGAGATAGGCCCATGAGTCAGTCACACCCACCAACCACTAAGCTGCTACTTCCTCATTTGAAAAACAGGAGTGATGATTTCCACCTTGTATCACCATTATGAGGAATAAGTAAAATGGATCTTTTTAGAATGTAAGTCAGAGTATGCCCCTCTTCTGGTTTAAACTTTCAATGATCTACTTCATTTCAAATAATGTCCAAAGTTTTTTCTGTGTCCTGTAAGTCTTCTACATCAGGGGTCCCCAACCCCTGGGCCATGGACTGGTATGGGTCCACGGCCTGTTAGGAACGGACTGCACAGCAGGAAGTGAGATGTGGGTGAGCAGAGCTCTGTCTTCTGTCAGATCAGCTGTGGCATTAGATTTTCATAGGAACACGAACCCTATTGGGAACTGCGCATAAAAGGGATCTAGGTTGCACGCTCCTTATGAGAATCTAATGCCTGATGTCTCCCCCACCCCACCCCTCCATCCATGGAAAAGTTGTCTTCCATGAATTCAGTTCCTGATGCCAAAAAGGTTGGGAACCTCTGTTCTACTTGATCCACCACTTCACTGTCCCATCAATGTTCCCTGAACATTCCAGGCATACTCTGACCTCAGTGCCTTTGTACTTGCTGAACACTCTCTAGACTGTTCTCCCCAATTTGTCATCAGTGCTTATGGTTCATTCATTTCTTACTTCATTTTCTGCTTAGGAATCACGCCCTTCATAATCATCTTACTCACCTACACACACAGGCCTCTCACTTTTCTGTATCTGTTTTATCTTTACATTTATCACTACCTGATCCTTATTTGTTTTTTGTTCATTGCCAAAATTTCCCTAGAATAGAAGCCCTGACAGCAGAGACTTTATTATTTACTGCTACATCCACAGCAGGGAATTCACTCATCACTCAGCAGATATTTCATAAGTGCCTGCTGTGATCCAGCAATTCCTTAGTGATATATCTGAGACCAACAGTCACTGTCATTTAAATGGGTCCTGATTTTTAAGGAATTTTAAGGGTCCCAAGGAACTGTAACTAAAAATTCTGTTTTGGAATGTGGAGAAAGGGCTAGCCAGAGACACTATTTATGGCAGCCATGGAGGTGCTTGCTTAATTCTGAGAGTAACCTGCCCCAGGAAAGTGGTCAGTAGACAGCTATGCGCAGAGTCTTCCACATCCTGCAGCATTCAAGCCAGAGCTGAACTGAACATGGCAGAGACACTGCAGCCACAGCTGGGTCTTTTCTGCCCCCAAATGAAGCTCTTCTGGTGGACGTTCTGTGCTCTGAGGCTCCTTGTCCAGCTGGCAGAGATACTCTTCAAACTGACTGCATCTAAGATGCTTTCTCCACACTCCCTCCTCCTCCCTCCTCTCCTGTCATAGGTAGACACACAGCAAGGTCTAGAGTTTCTCCTGATGTTCCTATGTTCCTACCCCCTCCTCCCCTTTCTCTTTCACAGGTCTCTACCCTCACCTCTCACACTTCCAATTCTATCTTGGTGTCTGTTTCTAGATGGCCAATTGATGCAACAGCAGCCCTTTCACCTGGTAAGATGCACCAGGCTAAGCCTTTGGTACTCTGATACCATATCCTGTGGCCAACTTCACATTCATTGCAGAATTCTCTAGGTGGTAGCAGTGGTCCTTGTGTGATGTTTCGGTCATTGCTGTGCTGCTTTTAGATATAGTAAAAAATAACAGTGCCAGCATTGACCCTAAGAGCCAGTGGAGTGTGTATCTTCAAGGCCTAAATATAAGGTATTTCAGAAGACAAAATGGCACTGGAGTGCTATGTCATGTAGCTATGGTGCAGAAAAGTATTTTCAAAAGCTGTGTTACTTTAATAGAAAATGCACATATTCAAAGGGAAGATCCATGAAAGTCATTTGAGATTCCTTTCCTTTCAGTGACTGTTTAGCATTGTCTTCACTTAGCATTGTCTCCATATAGTAATAGTAATAGTTTAACATGTTCTTTCAAGGCTGGGCATGGTGGCTCTATCATCTCAGCACTTTGGGATGCTGAGGCAGGAGGATTGCTTGAACCCAGGAGTTTGAGACCAGCCTGGGTAACATAGTGAGACACTGTCTCTACAAATCATAACTTTAAGAAACTTGCCAGTTTCTTAAAGTCAAGACTGGTGGTGCATGTCTGTAGTCCTCGCTACTTGGGAGGCTGAGGCAGGAGGATTTCCTGAGCCCAGGAGGTCGAGGCATGATCGTGCTACTGCACTCCAGCCTGCTTCACAGAGGGAGACCCTGAACCCCCCCAAAAAAGTTATTTCATAGACTTTCCTTTTCAGATATATCTTCAATATCACTGTATTTTTAATCACTTGCTCTGTGTAATTTATTATTCTGGAGCTAATTGTTTTAATTAGAAATGTCTTACTAAAGAGAAGAATCTGTCAGCTTGTGGCCATGTTTCCACATCTCCTGTTGTTCTCAGAATTATTTTTGTGGGGGGATGTCAATTATGTGTTTATAATATTTGTTGTAAATATTGATTACAAATTCTATTTCTTTGCCTCCAGATCTCTGAGTAAGCTGGTCCTCTTTAATTTTGCCTTGTTTTAGTTGCTAAGGCAACTGTTTTGAGTAATGTGACAGTTTTCCTACCCAAGAAGGTTACTTTGAGTGACCACCCACTCATCTTCAAGACATACTTTGCTGACTTTCTTCTTCCTTCTGCAAGCTGAGAGATAGTTGCTTACTATTTTAGGAATAATCTTTTCCAGTGTATTCTTGTGAGAGTCAGGGAGGCTGTCCTAGTGTCATGCTCCAGCAGGAGAGCCCTCTCAGAATCTGAGCATACAGATTTGACCTTACAACATCTACATCAAAAATGTTTCAGAAAGGGAGAAGGACAAAAAGAGACAGACACAGTCTGGCATCTCAAACTGGCCTTTCTTACAAATTAAGTCCCAAAGATTTAACATCCATGTTTTGAAGTGAAAGAGAAAGTCAGGATTCCTAGCCACTGATTCAACAGTTAGAAACAGTATGGCCTTTCTCAGAAGGCGAATTCGAGTACCTAATTTCTCCCCCAGATTCAATCATAGCTAAGCTGACTAAATTATCATAGAATCAAAGACATTTCTGAGACCTTGTATCTAAGTCCATTTGGGCTACTATAACAACATACCATATACAAGGTAGCTATAAATAGCAAGTTAAAATTCACAGTTGTCAAGACTGGGAAACCCAAGATCAAGGTGCTGGCAGATTTAGTGTCTGGTGAGGGCTCACTTCCTGTTTCATACATGGCACCTTCTCACCATGTCCTCCCACGGTGAAAGGGGCGGCCATCTCTCTGGCCTTTTTAATTATTATTATTATTTCTTTTTTTAAAGTTTTTGAGTTGGAGTCTCTCACTCTGTCACCCAAGCTGGAGTGCAGTGGCATGCTCATGGCCACTGCAGCCTCAACCTGCTGGGCTCAGGTGATCCTTCCACCTCAGCTTTGCAAGTAGCTGGAACTATAGGCATATGTCACCACTCCCAGCTAATTTTTTGATTTATTGAGGAGGTCTCACCAAGTTGCCAGGCTGGTCTTGAACCCATGAGCACAGGCAATCCTCTCACCTCTGCCTCTCAAAGTGCTGGGATTATAGGCGTGAGCCACCACGCCCGGCCTTCTGGCCTTTTTTGTAAGGATACTAATCCCATTCACCGAATTTCAGCATATAAATTTTGGTGGGGGACACAAACATTCAAATCATAGCACCTAGGAAAGTACCATCAGGCCCAATTTCTGTTTCTTTTTAAAATATGAAAAATCAGGAAAGGTGGTGTGCCTCTCTCTTATTGCTTTTCAATAGCCTTCATCAACTCTTCCAAGCCAGGTCACTTAGAAATTGATGATGCTCTTCATTTCTGAGGGAAGAATTAAATGAAAGAAGTGGATTAAATCTTTCTACTTGACACCAGATTAAGTGTCCTCTGTATCTCCTAGTCATTGCTGAAATGAGCACTTTAAATGCTCGTGGTTGATTATTGAGGGCAAGACATTTTCATTTCCGTTTCTATGGGATTTCAAATGCAGTGTAGACTATGCAATGCCGGTCTATCACCTTTAGAAGTTGCTGAATAACTCACTTGATTGCCGTCTCTTTACCCAAGAGAGTTGAGAGTGTGATCTGTCATGTCAGGGAGGCACAGGGCAGGGCCTTCCCACCAAGGAGTTACCTCTTCTGCTCACTACACCCCAACATGCCCACGAAAAGGGAACAAAACAAAAACTGTGTTGTGCTGACTTGTCTGTGGCAGCAGCTGGCAGGCCTGGGTGTCAGCCGAGGCTGGCTTGGGCAGAATGAGATGGCCAAGGTAGAGGACGAACAAACACAAGCTGACCTCCCTATACAGAAACCAAAATTTCAGCAAGTCTAAGTCAACAATAATTTATACATTGTGTGTTTCCCTTATGCTTTGACTTGTATTCTAGCTTGCTGGAAAAAAGCACACATTAAGACCACTCTTCTTTGTAAAGATCCACTTAACAAAAGTATATCTGCTATCAAAGTATGGGTATACTTCTGCCCCCACTATATGTTACCTGGGTCCTCTTGGGTGACTTGCCTAACCCCAGGTAGGATCAGTTTCTCATCTGTGAGACAGAGATAGTGGTATTTACCTCATTTGTTTCTTTGGTGAATAATACTACTCAGTATTAACAATATTAATAATAATTGGCCTAAACTTCAACTGTATGTAGGCCACTTATATACCTAATCCTCTGACTTGTACTGCACATCTTTCAAATCAAATTTTAAAACCATATTAATAATAATTACTATTACTGTGTTATTATATTAATAATAATAATTTCTTTAGTTCAGATTATGTATCAAGTATTCCGAATGCCCAGAGGTAGCCTGTGAGGTAGGTATTATGGTTGATGTTGTTATCTCTGTTTTTAGGGATGAAGAAATGAGCATCTAACTACATTTGGGTCAGGTCCATCTGACCCTAAAATCCATGTGAAAAGTTGAATCATTTCTGGTGCTCGTGACATGGATTTTTTGCTTATGTGTTTCTGATACCTTCCACAAATGTTGTAATGCAGAAATATGAACCACCAGATAAAAATAATAGAATAGGGATTTAAGTTTCAGGGAAAAAAGTAAACGTGGGAAAGTACATCAAATTAGGGGCAAAAGTAGCCATCAGCAACTCTGTGGGCAACACAAGTGTCCTGTAAAGTTGAAAGAAGTGAGTTGCAGATTTGCTTCTGCTGCTTTGGTAGCTGAAGCAATGTGGGAAGGAGACGGGCTCACAGGATTCACAGTGGCCATTTGATTATATGGAGAGCAACAGATCAGGAGGGGCAGTTTTTCCTGGTGCTGGAATGCTAGGAAAAAAAAAGTCTGCAAAATGCATGAGGTAATAAAAAATACGTCTCCATAAAAAGTCTGTATAATAAATACAGAACTTTTCAGTTGTGCAGTTTTTAGTTGTACAGTTGGTGGGATTCACAAAGGTATCCTCACGAAGTGCAGTAATTAGAACTAAAATATTTCGAAGCCCTTCTGACCTTTCGTGATAATGACTGGCATTGAGAGATGAAGAGAGTAGATTCTCCATCAGACATGATGGTTGGGCAGTCACCTGGGCCCACTCTCTACAATGTCACTGTCACCCATCAGACTCAACACAGGTGTGTGGTACTGGCAAGACACTTAATCTCCATGATTCAATGTCTTCATCTGTAAAATGGGAGTAATAATAATAATAGTACTTCCCTCATAGGAATGTTGGGAGAGTAATAAGTTGAAACACAAAAGAGCCCCAACCAACTAATGTTTCAACAAGGTGACGTTAGATAGTGCTTAGAGCAAGCATATCCAACCCACAGCCCTCAGGTCACATGCAGCCCAGGACAGCTGGTAATGTGGCCCCACAAAATCTTTTAACATCATATGTCCTTTTAGTGTTTATTTTCTTTGTGACCCCATGCGTAGTTCCATTTTTGAATATCACAGTTATGCCTTACTCATGACATCGCTTTTTGGCAGCATATACATCTGCGAGCAACTATTTTCAGTGATAAAGCACATGAAGAGCAAAATTTGAACAAACATTTCTGATGAGCATCTTGAGAACTCACTGAGAGTTGCAACTGCTTCCATCCAACCAGAAAGTGATAGATTCGTTTTATAAAAACAAGGTCTAATTTTCCACTAGTTTTATATTGTTGTCATTTTTCTAAACCTGATAATAAAATAATATAAAAAATAAAAGAAGTCTTATCATGTATATACACTAACTATATTGTATTATATTATATGTGTGGCCCAAGATAATTCATCTTTACTTGGTGTAGCCTAGGGAAGCCAAAAGGTTACTCCATGCGGCTCAGGGAAGCCAAAAGGTTGGACACCTCTGGCTTAGAGCATTGTCTGGCACTTAGTAAGTACTGTGTATATTGCCTAGTAATAGTACCCAGACCCTTTGGGTTGCTCATTAGGAGACTGGAACTGTATCTCCCTGTTGGGTTCTGGTTGAGCATCAGTTGCTGGTGGCCGGGGGAAAGGTCTATATTGAATTTAAACAACTTAACCCAGTAGGAACAACTGTCCAGAGAATCAAAGGCCAAGGAGTGCAGATGCTGCCAATGCTTTTACATCGTCTGACAGATTTCTTCACAAGGTAGTACCAGTCATGTAACAATGATGGAGCAGCCACACCAGTGCCCTCCAGCTCCTCGTGTGGAATGCGAGCTAAAAAGTCCAGTGTCCATCATCTCATGGGGTCTGTAAAGCAAAAAGCAGATTATCAAATGGGATGAGCATTCTGGATCCTTCCAAGGGAGACCATGCCCATGAGGGTAAAAACAACTTAACAAAGACCCATGCCCATCTATTATAGCAGTCTGTAAATCATCTGAAAAAAATGTGATTCTATCTGAGAGAGGAAGAATTTGTGCAGAATCAAAAAGGATCTGTCACATACAAAGCTTAAAGGATTCCTCTGGAATAACGAGTGGAAACAAACAGACCATGAGGCATCTCTTGGGCTCTGAGCCTCCAGGATCTGATAGAAAGCATGACCTCTTGGTTGATTCTAAACCAGACTCTACCTACTTTCCCAGTCTGAAAGTTACCCAGAATCCTTCTTGGTTTAACAGGTCTTTTTTGTGTGTATGGTAGTAGTTTAAAATGTGATTTAAATTGGATAAGATCCCCTGAGGCCTCTTCCTAACTCAGACTTTGCCTGGTTTCTCTCCAACCTTGACAGGATTTTTTTTTCATTTCCTTTCAGTTCTTATCAAACCAGGAAGCAAGGAGGGTGAGCCCCTTGTGTCCCCAAAAATGGAGTCTACCTAGGCAGGGTTCAAGTTACTGACAATTCAACAATTTGCTGGTGATAGGCAGAGGGCACCCTGCTTGGTCAAGGTGGGCAGGGTAGGACAGACACGGGCTGTGGAATCAGAAAAACTGGTTTGCATCCCAGATTTGTTACTATCAACTGTGACTTTGAAGAACTTTCTCTCCTCTAACCTTTTTTATCCCCTCTTTAAAACTGCATTAGCCTCAGGTGGTCCATTCTCCAGGTAGTGAACATTGTACCCAAATGTAATTTCTGAACTCTCACTCCTCCCTCCCTGCCGTCTCTCTTACTGGTGTCCCCAAGTGTCTATTATTTCCATCTTGGTGGCCATTTAGTTCCCACATATAAATGAGAACAGGCAGTGTTTGGTTTTCTGATTCTGAGTTAGTTCACTTAGAATCATGTTCTCTGGCTCCACCCATCTGTTCATGTAACAAACATGCACGTACACCACCTGATTCTAAATTAAAACAGACCCTCCGCCAGGCAAGCAGGGCCAGAAGGTACGCGGCTGCCTGTGCCCCGCGTGGAGCCAACCTTGGCTTCAGAGTTGCGCCGTGAGCCAGGCCTGCCAAGATGCCTGTCGTGGTAGAAGACATCATGAAGCTGCTGTGCTCCATTTCCGAGAAGAGGAAAATGAAGGCAGCTGTCAAGCACTCTGAAAGGGGCACCCTGGTCACAGGGGCCATGGCTTTTGTTGGTGACTTGATGGGCGACCCTCCAGGACTAGCTGTTGGGGGAGCTGACGGAGGGGGTCTATTAGGTGCCTGGATGACAAGTGGGCAGTTTAAGCCAGTTCCTCAGATCATAATGGAGCTGCCCCCTGCTGAGCAGCAGAAGCTCTTTAACGAAGCCACTGCCATCATCAGAAACCTGGAGTAGACGGATGCCGGGCAGCTGACTGCATTGGTCATGGGCAGTGAGGCCCTGCAGCAGCAGCTGCTGACGATGCTGACCAACTACGTCACCAAGGAGCTGCAGGCCGAGATTCAGTATGAGAACTAGGCCACTCCTCTGGGAAGCAGGGTTTCTTCTAGATGATCCTGTGACTCTTAACTGTGACTGGGGAGTTGGGAGAAAGCCAGCAAGTCCCTGTGAGAAGGCTCCACATTGTCAGTGTATTACCTTAAGCTGGAGAGGCTACTGCTGTATGTGTCTTGTGCCAGAAGTTATTGGTGAAGAAGCCGTGTTTTTTTGCCTGTGTGCACTGATGACAGCCCTCTGACCAGCACACTGGTGAGAAGCCAAGGCCTGTCTGCTGTAGGCTTTGGTGGCAGTCTTCTGAGTCCTCTCCTTCGTGTGAGTCTGGAGGAAGTTACAATATTCAGCTGACTTTGTGACTATACCTGATTCTCCCTCCAGCGAGGCCTTCTCATCTTGGAAAGATGACTCCTCTTCCAAACACCTGTTGCCGGACTGGATTTCCCCTTCAGACCCTGCGGTCTCAGGGCCTCGGAGTGACCCATGCTGGAATCATGTTTAGCTCCTGGGTACACCCCTCCCTCCCCAGTGACTTCTGAGTGGCTTCCTGAAGGAGGATGGCTGGCTCTTGGAGTGAAGCCACAGACCCAAGTGCACTTGGTCTTGTCTCCTCTGGCTGCACGCCTCACCCCCACCCCCCACCCACCGGGCCTTGCTTGCCCCATCTGAAATATTTTCAGTATAAAGTTCAGGCATACCTCAGAGTTATTGCAGGTTCAATGTCAGACCACCACAATTAAGCGAATATCACAATAGAGTGAGTCACACAGTTTTTTCTGGTTTCCCAGTGCATATACAATTATGTTTAAACTACATGGAGTTTATCAAATGTGCAATAGCATTATGGTTAAAAAATGTATATACCTTAATTAAAAAAAAACTTTATTGCTAAGAAATGTTGACACAGAGACACAAAATGTACACACGGTGTTGTAAAAATGGCACTACAATAGATTTGCCTAACACAGGCTTGCTATAAACCTTCAGCTTATTTAAAAAATGCAATATCTGTGAAGTACAGTAAAATGAGTTATGTCTAATTGCTATTTCTGGAGTGGTGTGATCATAAACCATCTCTAAGAAATGTTTCCATCCTAAAGATTCCCCTGACAGAGTCAGCCCTCTGTATCCATGGGTCCCAAATCTGTGGAGTCAAACAATCTTGGATATTTCTTTAAAAAATCATGTCTGTACTGATTTTTTCTTGTCAATATTCCTAAACAATATAGTATAATAACTATCTACATTGTATTAGGTATTATATGTAATCTGGAGATGATTTAAAGCGTACCCCCCGTATGCTTTATGCAAATACAACACCGTTTTATCTCCGGAACTTGATTGTCCTCTGATTTGGGTACCCAAGGGAGGTCCTGGAGCCAATATTCCATGGATACAGAGGGACAGCTGTACTATATTCTCTTTGTTTTTAGAACTACAACGTGAGTGTCATCAAATCACAATAAACTTTTTTTCAAAAGTCATTTTCCCACGAAAAAAACAAAATAAAATAAAACAAAAAAGATTTTTAAAAACTGCATTGGCCAATATGGTAACCACTAACCACATGTGGCTGTTTAAATTAAAGTTAATTGAAATGGAAAATTCAGCACTTCAGTTGCACTATCCACATTTCAACTTCTTAGCTTCATGTGATTCTTAGCAACCGTGCTGGGCAGAGACTATCGGGCACATTTCCATTTTTGTGGAAAATCTATTGGACAGTATTGATCTATTCTGAAACCTTGCAGGGTTATTGTGAGATTTAGGCGAGTTGGTATGTGTAAAGTGTCTCACACAATAGCTCTGCATTAAATGGTAGCTGTTTTCTCATAATGACCACCATTTATTCAGCATTTACCTTGTCTTTGAGTGCCCTGCGAGGTTGCTATCAGTCTTGCCAATTAACAGCTAGGAAAAGTAGGCCTAGGCAAGACTAAGCAGCCTGACCACTAAGACTCTCCAGTGGGTGCCTGGGGAGGTCACTGGCTTTCAAGCCTAGGAACTGTTCATGGCAAGGTCTGGACCCCTAAACCACTGTGGGGTGCCTACTCCTGTGAAGGCCGTCTTTCCCAGAAAGGACATGACTTGTGATGGAATATGGAAACCCTCTCTCCATTTCACACCCCTCTGCATCCTAATATATCTGTCCAGTGACAAACACAAGAGAGCCCTGGCCAACTAATGTTTCAATAAGGTGAAGTTAAAGCTTTCATTGGGACTTCCAGCAAGATGGTGATGGGGCAGCATGATCTGTGAGACCCTAGCTCTCTCCCACGGGCTGCAGCTCCCATCTTCAGCGCCTGCTCTTCACGGGGAGCTCAGCTGCTGCTGCCGCTGCCACTTCTCAAACATCATGGCGGTCTGGGCCACCGCTGCAGCTGCAGATGCCACCACTGCAGTCATTGCTCGCCCATGCCTGAGGTGACCCACGACTTGGGACCATGATGCCCCACAAGCAGGATCTACTGAGACTGCCGCTGCCACGGCTGCTGCTGCCACTGCCACTGCCAAGCCACACCCCTCACCTGGAGCCAGGCTTGTGGAGCTCCCCTGCCCCGCTCTGTGTATGGGGAGGTGTCCTCCGCCGTGGATACCATCGCCAGCTCCCTCCCTTCCTGGGCGACCTCCCAGCTGCAGGCTTCAACAGCTGCAGATAAAGGTCTACTGGAGTGGTGAGATAGCACCACCTGCTGGGGACCCAAGGTAACAACGTCAAAACGGAAATGACAGATGCTCTTCCCCCTTGGTAAATAGACAAGGCCAGAATCTCAGTAATAGACTGGGCAGGGAGCCCATATCTGAACTGTTCTTCACAGCAGGCCAGGGGCAACTGAACCTAACTGTGAACAATTCTACCAGCCTGCAATGACAGCTGGAAATCAGAGCTGAAAGGACATTGGACTTAAAGGAAAAGTCTCAGAGTGTGCCTGGTTGGTTCTGTTAGTTTACTGACTTTAACCAATTCCTTTTCTTTTTTTTTCTTATTTCTTTGTAAACCCCATCTTTGTATAGAGGAATAGCACACCAATAAGGAGGTTGGTTAGCTTGTATGTTAGCATCATTGTTTGTTTCAGTTTTTTCATATGGTTGTTGGTTAGTTTGCAGTCGTGGTTATTGTTTTTCTTTTTATTTGTTTCAGTCTTTGTGTCTCTTTTCATTTATTAGTTGATATGCTCATCTGTTTTCCCTCTTACTCCTCTCTCTTTCCACCCCCCTTTTCCCCCCACTGCCTGCTCCATTCTCTTCCCTCTGTAAACCTCATATTGCTTTCAGGGAGTAAACCTACAACCCCACTGCATGGACAGATTCCAAGGCAGTGGGAAGTGGGTTTCAGACTATCCATACACCTGTTGGCGGATACTGGGATCTGAAGAGAGATTTTGAATCACAGCTCTCCCCTTAATTAAATCTCAAAACTGAAAAAAGGACTGCCCTCAACCTACAGTCCAACTCCAGAACTGAACAAAGCAAGAGGAAATACATTAGGAAGAATAGGAGATTGAACAAACAGAAGTAAAAGCAACCCCTCCACCCCTGAGTAACAGAATTAAAGAAGACGGGGAAGTGGAGAAAAGGGAAAAGTAGGGAGGAAAAATCTGCACAAATGAAGAAAAGCCAAAAGAAGAATATAGGGCTCACCCAGACCCCTGGGAGGTCAGACACTGAGAAAACAGACTTCGGAACACAGACAATGAAGAGCCCCAGAATGACTGGTCAAATGCAACAAACCCAGACATCAAGACATTAATAGAGAGAATAAAAAAATTGAGGAGAGACAAGAGGAAGACAGGAAGGAGCTGATGACAGAAATAACAGCAGTAAAGAATACTGTGATGAAAATAAATAACAAACTAATAAGCATGGAAAGCAGAATTAGCCAAGCAGAAGAAAAAATCTCAGAGCTTGAAGACCAAAATAAAGAACTAACCCAAACTGTCAAAAACATAGAAAAGAAGCTTAAAAAGACAGAACAAAATCTTTAAGAGATGAATGATTACTTTAACAGACCCAATCTAAGAGTAATTGGCCTTCCTGAGGCAGAGAGAGAAACAGAGGCCACACTGGAATAAACATTTCATGAAATCATTCAAGAAAACTTCCCTCATCTCATCAGTGACGCAAAAATTCAAACACAAGGGATTCAGAGAACCCCTGCAAGACAACAAATGAGAAGACCATCTCCCAGACACGTAATAGTTCGCCTAAACAAAGTAGCTATAAAAGAAAAAAT
>CAUYQG010010543.1:0-74312 GCA_963574415.1 Tarsius wallacei
CCTCCCTAGTGGTCAAATTTAAAGAGTGTGGGGCCGGGCTCGGTGGCTCAGCCTGTAATCCCAGCACTTTGGGAGACCAAGGGAGTGGATTGCCTGAGCCCGCGGATTCGAGACCCACCTGGGCAACTTGGTGAGACTTCATCTCTACAATAAATCAAAAAAATTAGCCGGGCGTGGTAGTGCACACCTGTAGTTCCAGCTACTTGGAAGGCTGAGGCGGAAGGATTGCCGGAGCCCAGCAGGTCAAGGCTGGGGTGGCCGGGAGCTGCCACTGCACTCCAGCCTGGGTGACAGAGTGAGACTCTAACTCAAAAAAAAAAGGATGGCAGAGCCGACTGGTCATTAGACACACTGCTACCTACCCACCTATCTTTGGGCTAGTATGTGAGAAAGAAAGAAAGAAATATCTGTGTGTTTTTACTTAAATTGAGGCATAATTAGCACTCAAAAAATGCACAGATCTTGATGTTTCCTTCACCAAGTATTGACAGTTGTATGCCTGACCATTGTTTGACCATCACGCCAAACTAGAGCTAGACCAGCACATCTCTGTTATTTAAGTCATTGTATGTCAGATCTCCTTGTTACAATAGTTCATCTGTAGCCTAATGAACACACCTCCTCAAGGTTCTCCGTGCCTCTGGTCTTCTGACATTTCTTTAGGTAGATTATCCTTAACAGCCAAGTTAGTAATTGTGCATTTCTGCAAAGGGCCTACTAAACCACCTCCCTATTGCTTTCATTAAAAGCAACACCTCTGATCTTTTGTTGTTGTTCATGCCGTCTTGTCTAAGAGTGCTACCTGATCCTTACCAGCACTGTCCCTTTCTTCTCTTAGCTGAGAACTAGGCTTCCTCATGCTGAGGTGACAGTTTCTAACATGATCTCACCTACAGTCAGACTTTGATTGAGCTCCAAAAGGTCTTCAGTTCAATTACTCTGTGTGGTCCTGAAACTTCCTTGACACCACATGTTTTAATTTTGTCTTGGGAAAAGATGGAAGGTGGTAGAAATAACCGACTGAAACTGCTATTCTGAAGTCGTGCCCAAATTTGTATGCACCTATCTCTGAAAGTTAAATTTTATGTTAGTGCAGTAAATGGTATAGTGCATATAAGTTGAAATGAGAAATCACAATCAGAAATTGCTTCCAGTTTAATGTTGTTACAAAAACAAAAAAGTGACCTGCCCAGGAAACCCTTAATTGAGGTAATAGGTTTTGACTGAATATCACATCTGACAATAATATTCAATAATTTTACTTTTGCCGTAAAGGTGAAAAGGAGCTGGGTGTGGTGGCTCACGCCTGTAATTCCAGGATTTTGGGAGGCAGAGGAGAGAGAATTGCCTGAGCCCAGGAGTTTGAGACCAACCTGGGTAACATAGCAAGCTTTTGTCTCTACAAAAAATAAAATAAATTAGCTGGGTGTGGTGGCATATGCCTAAAGCTCCAGCTTCTCAGGAGGCTGAGGCAGAAGGAACGCCAGATCCCAGGAGGTTGAGGCTGTGGTGAGCCATGATCATGCCACTGCACTCCAGCTTGGGTGCTGGAGCAAGACTCCCAAAAAGAAGGGGTGAGGTCAAAATTTGCTAAGACTTATGAAAGAAAGATTAGCTCAAAGGAGAAGTCTGAAACAAGGTAACTTCTAAATATTTTATCATTTTGTTTCGCCTAGAGAATACAAGAACAACAAGTCTGGTCTGGATAGGTCTCCCAGGCTCCTGAAAATTCTTATTTAAGGCTTATTAGAAAAAGAACCAACTACTGGGCCTAATGCAGAGAAGGAAGTCACTCCTAATTTTTGCAAGAGCCTAATCAGCAGGACTGTGAGACCTCAGAGGGGTGAACGTGTTCTTTCTGGGTCTGACTGACTCATGGGTTTTGTCCATAGCTGCCCATGCTTTGTGGTTGGAGTTGGTGACAAAGACACACCGTCCCTGGGCTCCCAGCAAAAAGAGATTATGGATCAGATCTGCCCAGCCTCATTCCTCTGACCTTGCTCTCTCTGCCAGGCCTGCACTCACCAGTGGGCAGAAAGCTTGCTCTTGGCCTAGAAGGCAAATGGAAGCTCTGCTCCGGGTTACTGCTGGGATGATGCTCCTAAGAAGTATGTTTCAGCTAAAAAATAGAAGGCTGTCCAATCATCCTGAGGCCCAGGATAATGAATGAGCACCTTGTCATTGAACCTGTCCACATAGATTTCCAAGAGGGATACTTGCATGAGGTGGGAAACTGGACTATAATTTCTAAGACCTCTTCTTGCTAAGAACAGCCTGCTTCTCTGTCCCAGGACCCTTTGTCCTTTCAATCCTACAATCACTTGACTCCACTGAGGTTCCCACCCTAAACTCAGTCCTGGCCCAGGATCAAGGACTAATGATGACCTCGGTCACATGGGATTTCAGAAGCTTGAACTCAACACTCCGGGGCTTGAAGTCAAACAGCAGAACTGCTAGGCCAGACTAGACCCTAGGGCCTAGTCATGACACCTGGGGGCTCTCTTGACTCTGAAATCAAGGCACTCTTGCGAATCCTGGTCTTGTATTTAGTCTCCTGGTCTCACTTCCATCAGCTCTCCTGCACAGGAAGCCTGTGCGGGGAGAGAAAAGGGCAGATGCTTTCAATTCGCCCCAATGACAGACAAGAACAAAAACTGAGTCTACCTGTGTACGTGTATGCACATACACAGCCACAAAAACACTCATACATGCAACATACACACACATACTCACAGACACACACATACCAAGTCCACCTCCCAAGTGATTCAGTTCAGACCCTGGTTTGCTAAACTTCAGAGGAGGGCCCACAAACCCACTAAGACTGTACTTGTACTGAATTCAGAAATGGAACCATTGGATCCAGCAGCCAGAAGGCCAGAGCTGAGGGAGGTGTCCAAAGTAAGCCCCAGTGGGCCCAGAGTAGCAGTGGTGTCATCCCGGGATGCATAGGAAGCCAGCCAGTGGCTGCCTAGAAATAGTTCTGACGCTGACAGTGAACTGTGGTCTCTGCCTAGAGTCAGCCCTCAGATAGCCCCAGAAGGGAGGTGCAGGCCTCCCGCCATTAAAGTCACAGCAGGGCGTGGACTGTTTTCTTTCTCTCACCCATCTCTGGTCCTGTTGTAATAACCCGTCTGAAATCCCAGGCCCCCAGGCAATAAAACTAAATATAGGACGAGGGCCGGGACTAGACTACCCCTGATAACAGCAGGATAAAGATGTAAAATTTTATACTCAGTAATGTACAGGCAAAAAACGAGAGGCATAACTACAAAGATGCAGTTATTTTTGGGTAGTGGGATTATGGGTGATTTTTATTTTTTTGTCTGCTTTTCTGCATGTCTTAAATTCCCTGCAATGAATATGGATTACTGTTATAATCGGTGAAAGGTTAGTTTTAAAATTCATATGAAATTATGGTTTTATGGTAGTCATTTTGCAATCAGATCTATTTTGCTTACATGTGGAATTCTTGTTTTTACTGTTCTTCCTTTATGCCTTTCTCTGTCTCTATTTTTACTGCCCTGCTTTTAATACTCTGATGGCCAGCTGTCCCCTCCAGCCAGGCACTCTGTGCGTGGGGGTTTGCGCGACATGCACACACAGGAAACCGTCCAAACCACACAAAAGGCGCTCAGTGAGAGAAGCAGGTGCCTGTCCCGACCCCACACGCACCAGATTCCTTGGCCCCTTCCTGGGGTTCCCTCGGGCAGGCCCAGCTCCCCGCCATACCTGACAAACCCAAGCCTCCACCTCTTCCATTCTCTGTCTAGAATTCTGTTTCTGTAAGAAAGCCAGTACATCTCAGTTCATTCACTCAGTCACTCATTCATTCATTCACAAAATAGTAACTGAGCATCGTCTACACACCAAGTGCTATGCTCAGGGCTGGAAACACAGCTGTAAACCAGGCCTGGCCCCCAGCTTCCCCAATTCAGACTAGATGTCCAGCCCACGCACTGTGGAAGGTTCAGGGCAGGCCCAGGAGGGAATGACTGTCAGCCCTGGGGACTGGTTGCAGCAGCTTCAGTTTATCCTTAGTGTATCATCAAAGCTCAACCTTGTCCACAGGGCCATGACTGGGAAGGGTTGGGGAGTAGGAGTCCACAGCATTGGGGGGATGCTACCCAGCCATGATCTCGGCAAAGCTAACATTATTATATCACATACGGTATAGTCTACGTATGTACATGTTGTATCTACTAGAGGGGACCCAAAATAGAATTTATTTATAAAAAATTGTGCATTCATTCTTATATTCAGACCTTAGTCACCTTCAAAGTACTCTCCGTTGGATGCAATACACCTATCAAGACGCTTTTTCCGCTGCTCAAAAACAGTTTTTTAACTCGTCAATTTGGATGCCTTTTAGTGCATCTGCCGTTTTTTGTTTCACCTCTTTCACATCAGCAAAATGTTTCCCTTTGAGGACTATTTTTTATCTGGAGAAACAACAACAACAAAAAATCACTCAGGGAAAGATCAGGTGAATAGGGAGAGTAGAGCACAGGGGTCATGTTTTTGGTCAAAAACTGCTGAACACTCAGAGTGTTGTGGGCAGGTGTGTTGTCATGGTGGAAGAACCAGTCACCTGTTTGCCACAACTTGGGATGGGAATGTTTCTTCCACAAATCATGATGCAAACTTCTCAAAACTTCCAAACAGAAACTTTGGTTGACCATTTAGTCTGGAGGAAAAAATTCCAAGAGTACTACAAGAGGTCTACCCTCCAAAAGATAATTCCTGGGTTTTTGGGTATCCTCCCGTATATGTGTATGTGTGTGCATACGTAAAAAATTTGTTTTGATTATTTTAACACCCATGCCTTATCCTAAGAGTAGCTGGCATTTGCTGAGGACTGATTATGTGCTACACCCTAGTCTAGTTACTCTTATGTATATAATCTCATTCATTCCTCCCAACAGCTCTATGCTGCAAGTTCCATCACTGTTCCTGTTTTACAGATGAGAAAATGGTGACACAGGGACTGCAAGCAATTTACCTTAAGAGCACAAAACCAATAAATGACAGGCCTTGGTTTTAAACCCAGAAGTTCTAAGCACAGAGCTGCATTAACTTCGTTGTTTCCCAGTTACTGACACTGAGGACATGCTGTTTGTTTAGTCTAGGGAAAGTTCCAGAACACTGGGGAACTCACAGGGGATACTAGTCTAGTCTCAGGGAGTTAGATGACTTCCTAGAAGGGATGAAGCCTAGGCTGAAGAATTGGAGGTAAGCACAGCCTGGGGGTAGGAACATTTCAGAAGGAGAGATCAATAGTGTGGCTAAGAGAAGCAAGGCCTTTCTTAAGGAAACAACTGTTTTGCTGGGCATGGGGATGGACAGTACATTGTATTAGGGTAAAGAGTTTGGTCTTTTGTTAAAGCCAATGGAAAACCACAGAAGGATTTTCAGAAGGGAAACAGCACAGTCAGGTCTGCTTTTAGAGAGAACCTCTATGGTTTCAATATGGAGAAGGGGTTGGAAGGGGCAAGGCTGCAGCTATGGAGTCAGGCCATCCAATGTCACTGTGATCCAGGGAGGGAGATAGAAGCTCAGCTCGGGCAGGGTCAATGAAAATGGAGAGAGGGGCCTTCTTCCCTTATTTGCATCTCTTCTGCATCTTGGTTTGAGGGCTCTGCTCTGCTAGCTTCTACTTGCTTAAATATGAGGTCTGAAATTAAGTAGGTGAACTTGCCACTTATGTTGGCAGCACTGTACAAGCAACTCAGTAAGGTTTCATAACCTTGGTATATCAGTGTCTCACAGCTGTGTTTGTGTCAACATGTGGCAGCATCTTGCTGAGTGGCATTCATTATTGTTGTTGCGTCTTTTTGTGTGCTGTTGCGAGAATGTGGGAGCTTAAAGTAGAGCAATGAACAAACATTAAATTTCTTGTTAAATTTGACAAGAGTGAAAGTAAAATCAGGGACTTGTTAATTCAAGTTTATGGGGATAATGCCATGAAGAAAATGGCAGTGTACGAATGGATTAAATGTTTTTCTGAGGGGAGAAAAAGTGTCACTGATGAAGAGAGGTCAGGACAGCCAGTAATGAGCAGAACTGACAAAAACATTGCAAAAATTCATCAAATTGTGTGTCAAAATCGTCAGCTGACTGTGAGAAGCATAGCAGCCCAAATAAACATTGATAGAGAAAGAGTTAGGGAAATCTTAACTGAAATTCTTGGCATGAGAAAGGTGTGAGCAAAAATGGTCCCGAAGGAGCTCTTGCATCATGACAATGCACCAGCTCACACAGCACTGTCTGTGAGGAAGTTTTAGTCAGTAAAGAAATAACTGTATTGCAACACCCTCCCTAATCACCTGATCTGGCCCCCAATGACTTTTTTCTTTACCTGAAGATAAAGGACATATTGAAAGAAAGACATTTTGATGACACTCAGGACATCAAGGGTAATACAATGATAGTTCTGATGGTCATTCCAGAAAAAGAGCTCCAAAATTTCTTTGACAGGTGGACTAGGCCCTAGCATCAGTGCACAGCTTCCCAAGGGGAGTACTTCAAAGGTGACCGTAGTGATATTCAGCAATGAGGTATGTAACAGTTTTTCTAGGATGACATCACAAACTTAATTGTCTGACCTCGTAATGCTTCCAGCTCATCATTCTCTAGGTGTTTCTGTTTAATTCGTCTTGTCTCAACTAGAGTGTAAACTCCCCTGGGATAGGGACCACGTTTGACAAATATACCTGCCTGTCCTCAGCACAGTGGTGGATATGCAGATGAAGTATTGCTATGTTTTCAATAAGTAAGTTATCGTGTCTGTTATCTCAACGAACTTACCATCAAGGATTTTTATGACCTAAGCACATCCTGCTGAAATCAAAGGCAAGCTCTTTCCTTTGGGCTTATATGTAATCACATGCAGAGCCCAAACTAGGGAACAAATATACATAAAATGTCCTAAAAAGCAGTGCAAAGGATCAGTAGGAACAATTAATTACATGCAGATGAACGTGTGTATGTGTGTGTTACCCACCATGTGTTTGTGTGTATTGAATACACAGGGCACTATATGATGTGTTCATCTTGCCTGCACTTGCATCAAAGCTGAATTTCGCTTCTTAAAGTTCGTTTTTCTCTTCTTTAGACCTTCTAAAGGATTCATGCACCAAATAACTAAATTATGTCTTGGTAGCTAAACAAATTATGCAAAATTATATGCCATGAATATTTTATCATTCTAAACCCTGAAGCCAGACTCCAGACAGTTTTATGTCTGCAGCAACGCGTATCATACCCCGATGAATTCAGCTTAAGACAAATGGCTTCTTTCTAAAACTTAACTTTTTTTAATGTTACATTTTTCCTTAAGAATGTCTCAAAGGTTTTATTGCAAATAGATAACAATAGTAAATGCACTTCACCTTCCTCTCTACTGGCTAACGCAAGAGATTGTGCCTCGTATAATTTAACTCTAAATATTCACGAAATTGCTTAAGGTAGGCAGGGGCCCAACTCAGGCATGCCTTGAACAGATAGAACACGAATAAACAGCTCACAATTGTCCATGGTTCAACTGGTTTCACAT
Organism: Tarsius wallacei; assembly: GCA_963574415.1. Taxonomy (NCBI): domain Eukaryota; kingdom Metazoa; phylum Chordata; class Mammalia; order Primates; family Tarsiidae; genus Tarsius; species Tarsius wallacei. The sequence goes on from CAUYQG010010543.1 coordinate 7,556, forward strand.
ACTTCTTTTGTCTTAGAACTTGTCCTAGATGTTGGAATTGCCTGCAAAACACATTTTTCTAAATAATGAGGCTTTAGTCACCCAGGGGTAAGAATGAGAGAGGATTGAGGCTCTCAGTATGTGAGATCTTGTGTGTGATCTTGGCATTAAGGAAGATCAGAATTGCTTGTACGTTATAGTCGGTTTCTTTCTCCTTCTTTCTCAATTACCTTTGCTGGTTTTGATCCTCCCCTTCTAGTTTTAAAAGAAAGAGCTATCCTGTGAGGGTTCATGGCTGTGTTCTCAAAGAGACCACAGAAGAAAATGATAAAATGATAAGTTAATAGGGCTCTGCTGGCCCCTCTCCTCGGCTCCCGGGATGTGGAGTCTTGCAGGTTAATGCTTCAAATTGAGCAACTTCAAAATGGCTGTGAATTGGAGGCGGGCAGAGAGAGATCTGTGTTTCTCCCTGCTTCCTCAGACTGTTCTGTAGGCTCAGAGAAGAACTGAATAGAAGTGGAAAAATCACATCTGCATCCAGCAAGAGGTCAAAAAAAAAAAAAAAAGGAAACAGTTGATTTTGTTGGGATGGTGGAATTCTGGGAAACTTCTTCTCCCCCCCCCCCTTTTTCTTCATTCTTTTTTGGGAAAAAAAATCTATTTTACATTTTCATCTATGCAATAAGTAAAATATATTTTTAAAAATATTGCTGACTCATGGTAGCACAAAAGAAGTCACAAGCATCTTTTCCGTCTAATTGGTAGGCTGAGTTTCCAGTGATAGTGTTCCCATTTTCTTTCCCAGAAAAGGGCAAAGACAATGAAAAAGAAAGAAAGAAAAAAGACTTGCTACATAGAGACCACTGGGCAAATCCTTTCTTGCCCTCTGAAACGGCTTGATTCTGGGCATGACCCCCAGAATGTGTCCAGGAACAGACTAGACCAAGGTGGAAACCACGCATGTGGGACAGTTATCTCTTGTCTCCCCAGACAGGTCCCACCAAGGCTGGCAGTCACCAATGGGGAATGGAAGTCGTGGGTTAGTGGAAAGAGCTTAGGAGCCAGAGATGGGCGGAATCTTGGAGCTGCCACTTATTAGCCTCATGACCGTTAGTAAGTTACTGAAGACTGGTTGAGCCTCAGTTTTTTATATTTAAAATGGATGTAGAGTACAGTCACTTCCCAAAGTTGTTATATGATTGAAATGAAATAATTGTTTGGAATCACTGAATACAGTGACCACAGCTTAGTAAATTCTGTGTCCAATGGGGCTCTCAGATGAGCCCCTTCTTAGCTGACTCGGTTCTTCCCATCATGATCCTATTGTCTCCTTCTTGTGAACCAGCCACCCAGTGCCCATGCCTTCTTTTCACTCCCAACCATTTCTCCTTCTCCCCACCTTCATAAACGGGTTCTCAGAAAGGGATTTCATAGACACAAACTGGGTGTGGGACACACTACCACAAAATATGGCACCTTGGAGGTCACTCTGACTTTCTGTGTGAGAGCTCTCCATAAAAGAATTATTTGACTTAATAGGTCATAAGATCCTCAGGCGACCATGTTCTGTCTCACGGGGGTGGGGAGGATGTCTTACAGAGACACAGAAAAGAATCTGGACAAAAGGACCTGCTGAGTTCTACACCCTGGTCATGATCATCAGATCATACCTGTTTTGCCTAGTCATGTTTCTCAACTATCTACTTTCCTCAGATTTAGCATAAAAATACTCAGTTTTCCCTGGGTCTTAGGTCTTCATCCCAGAAGGCTTTCTGTCATGCAAAACGTTGTTAAATAAATGTGTTATGCTTTTCTCTTGTTAATCTGCTGTCTTTTGTTATAGGGGAGTCAGCCGCAGAATCTTGCAATGGACTCGAAAAGATATCTTATTCTGCCCTACAAAGTATTCATATTCAAGAATGGATGTCTGATAAGTTTTTCCTTTTCTAGGCATATTTGCATGTGAGTTGGTGATTAAAACAAAATTATTCTTGCAGAAAAATATTAGGTCTCAGAAAGCTAGTAAGGAAGGCATGTTTCTTTGTTTGTTTTGTGTATTTGTTTGCAGGATGGGCTAATAAGGGATCCTTCAGTGGGCCCTTGTAATCATGCAGATAACTATCACTTTAAATAAGTATCTTCTAAATGTAACTACCAGTTTACAGAGAACACAAAGGTCAGAGAAACACAATGAATGACACTAAGGGATTGCAACCAACAAAATCCAGACTCTGAGAGCTTCTACAGTACAAATAATATTTTAAAAAATTAATTGCAAGAAAGAAAGAAATGTTGAGGAAACCTGTAGATTAAGAGATGTAATGAAACACATATTTAACCAATCACAAAGTTGGATCATATTTGGGTTCTAAATAAAATTAACAAGACATTTATAAGCCAAATTAGAAAGTAAGGCATTAATGGCATTTGATATCTGATGGTATTAAATATAATTGTGTATTAAATATAAAAGTGTGATAGTGTTATGGTTATTTAAAACAAAGAGTCCTATTTAGATACAAGTAGTGAAATATTTACAAATAAAGTGGTCTGTGATGATTACTTTTATGTGTCAACTTGGCAGGGCCATGGTACACAGTTATTTGGTCAAACATCCATCTAGAAGTTGCTGTGAAGGTATTTACTACTACTATTGGGTTAGCATTTAACCCAGTAGACTTTGACTAAAGTGGATCACACTTCATAATGTGGAAGACCTTATCCAATAAAGTAAAGGCCTTGAAACCAGAGACTGGTTTCTAGAAGAAGCAATTCAGCCTCAAGACTGCAACCTAGGAACTCCGCCTGGGTTTCTAGCCTTCAGAATTCAGACTCAAAACAGCAACACAAACTCTTACCTGAATTACTAGCCCTTACAACTGCATAAGTCAATTCCTTTAAAATAAATCCCCCAGAGAGAGAGAGTGAGATACAGAGAGAGAGAGAGAGAGAGAGAGAGAGAGAGAGAGACGGAGAGACTGACTATTGTTTCTACTTCTCTGAAGAACTCTGACTAATAAGGTCTTTTGCCTGAGATTTGCTTCAAAATAAGAGAAGTGGTGGAGAACAGACTGACAGACAGATGGGGCAAAACTGACCCCGGATTAACGGTTGTTGGAGCCAGAGGATGGATATTTTTAAAAATAAGAGTATTAGTATCTAATTTTGCAGATGTTCAAAATTGTCCATATAAAAGTTTAAAAACAAGAAGACGCTCTCTTGATCCGTGTAATTATTCCCCCAGCTCATTTGCAAGGCTCCAAGGGTTATGTAAGCAGATTTTTAACCCGGCTCTGTATTTATAGGCCTCTCTGCCCCCATGCTGCCCCTTGAGCAGTAGGACCGGCTGCACGGCCAACTCAGTATCACAACAGTGCTGCCAACACCCTGGGTCAACTCCTGGCAAGGCCGCCATGCAGGGCTTCCTAGGGCAACTTTCAGAAACAAAGGCAGCTGGGCTTTCCGCACTTTCAGAAACAAAGGCAGCTGGACTCTGGTGAGAGCCGGGAGGGCTTCCCATTATGGAGGAGGGACCTAAGACCTCACCAGGGCAGGGAAGAGCTCACTGTAGATCACCAGGCTCCCAAGAGAGGCAGACCTGGTTCTGGAAACTTGTTCTCTAAACTCCCCATCAGTGCTGGTCCATGTTCTTGTTTCCTTGGAAGAGTCAGCTGATCCCGGTTCATGGAAGAGAGAAGCCAAATTTCCTCTCTTGACACTTTTCTCATCATCCCCAACCCATCCCAACAGACAGTAGCACAGCTCTCCTCCAGCCTGGGTTCACTTCCTAATGAACTATTCCAGAGTAACTCCTATGAACTTGCCACCCAACTGAAAAAATTTAAAATTGCAGATTCAGCTGAAAACAGCCCTCCTCAGACTCACTCCCATTCCTCCCTCCCCAGAGGTAACCACTCTCCTGAACTTAGGGTATGACATTAGCATGCAGTTCCCTCCTTCCTTCCTTCCTCCCTCCCTTCCTTCCTTCCTTCCTTCCTTCCTTCCTTCCTTCCTTCCTTCCAAGTCAGAGTCTCATGCTGTGACCCAGATGAGAGTACAGTGGTATGATCACAGCTCACCACAGCCTTGACCTCCTGGACTCAGGCGATCCTTCCACTTCAGTCTCCCAAATAGATGGAACTATAGGCACACACCACCACACCTGGCTATTTTTAAAAAAATTTTTTGTAGAGATGAGGTCTTGTTATGTTGCCCAGGCTGGTCTCGAACTCCTAGGCTCAAACTATCTTCCCACCTCAGCTGGGATTATAGGCATGAACCACCACACCCCGCCTATCATGCAGTTTCTTTCTTTCTTGTAAAAAGAAAAGAAATGGATATGCTGGGTTTTTTTAATTACCATGGATTTTTAAAAATTTTTGCACTACATGTCTGCTACCCATAAACACTACACAGTATAATAACCATCATATTTCAAATTTTTACCAACGTGTTCCTATTGTAGGTATCCTATGAAACTTGCTTTGTAAGCTCAACAATATGTTTTTAAGATTTACCTGTATTGACACACATAGCTCTCCCTCATTCGTTTCCATGCTGCTAAATTGTATTTCATTGTGTGAATGTAGCACAATTTATGGATCCACTTCTCCTGTGATAGACATTAAGGTTGTTTTCAGTTTTCTTTTTTACAAACAAGGGTGGGGTGAGCTTTCTTGTAGTTTCCTTGTACACAGTTGAAAGCTTTCCCTGGGCCTGGCATGGTAGCTGAAGCCTGTAATCCCAGCACTTTGGGAGGCCAAGGCAAGAGGATTCCCTGAGCCCAGGGGTTCGAGACCAGCCTGGGCAACTTGGTGAGACCTTATCTTTACAAGATATCAAAAAATTAGCTGGACGTGGTAGTGTGCACCTGTAGTCCCGGCTACTTGGGAAGCTGAGGGAGAAGGATCGCCTGAGTCCAGCAGGTCCACGCTGAGGTGGCCATGAGCATGTCACTGCACTTCAGTCTGGGTGACAGAGTGAAACTCTGACCCCCCCCCAAAAAAAATAAGCTTTCTCTAGACTTCTTTTTTAATCCTTCATTTCCCTTGCATTCTCTACCCTGCCAAGTTCATGGGTGAAATCCTGATGATAGCATTGGCCTGTGTCCCCCCATGGATTAAATGTTTGCCCTCTGCCTCTCTGAGCAAAGTAAGGCAAAGCATAGAGCAGTTATTTAATTAGTTCAGGAAGGCATCGCTCCATAACTGAACATTTCCTCATAGGGTCTTACTTTAAGAAGAAGATTTGGGGGACTTCGAATAATTGCCCTGTCTAGACTCAACTGCCTCCTCCCTGAAGTTCTTGGCAGTATCCAAAAGGGGTCAGCGTTAACAGAGCACAGTTAAATATAGACATCTAGGAATAAAAGGCCTAATTAAGAACCAGGAAGTTGCTCTTGGGAAATTAAAAAGTTTGCCAAGGCATCCTTAGCTGTGCCAGAGCCCAATTTGGCAGGAAAATGCTGATGAGAGCCCCACGTTGGGAGGGGAGAGAATTTCTTCCCCATCTCACGAGGGCTTGCTGGCTGGCTGCTTCTTGTGTTTCCCCAAGTCACACTTTCTCTGATTCAGAGGAAGGAAACCACCACAAGGCAATTGGATGAGATTTCCTCCTGTGTCTAGTTTCTCTAAACTACGAATTTACCAGAATGAATAATTTGGGGCTCTGAAAACCCTTTCTAATTCACTTCTGATCCTCAGACTTGGGAAGGACTGGCGTTCATCCTTATGTGAAATTAACCTGCCTATACACCCTAGCACAGGGGAAGCACCTTTTTTTTTTTTTTTTAGTTGGCGTCTCACTCCATTGCCCAGACTGGAGGGCAGTGGCTGCTTCCGGCCACCGCAGCCTCGACCTGCTGGGCTCCGGCGATCCTTCCGCCTCAGCCTTCTGAGTAGCCAGAACTACAGGCGCGCGCTACCACGCCCGGCTAGCTTTTTTAAATTTATTTATTGTAGAGATGAGGTTTTGCCTGCCCAGGCGGGTCTCGAACCCGTGGGCTCAGGCAATCCACTCACCTCAGCCTCCCAAGGCGTGGGATTACAGGCTGAGCCACCGAGCCTGGCATGGGAAGCACCATTTTTATTCATGGGAGAGAGCCAGTGGAGCCCAGGATTCTAAGGTGTCAGCTTCCAATGAACTCTTGCTACATTTAAATTAATATAGTTTGACACATTCAACACGTTAGTCTAGGTATGTGACCGTGTCCCTAGCAGATTCTTGGGGATTAAAAACAAGCTTGAGGTAGGAATCTTTATTCTTCCTACAAATATAAATGAGACTCCTCAAACTCCACAACATTCCCTTGGTATGAAATATAAAACTGTCATTCTTATCTGGCCCACAGCAGACCGATGGGGCCCATAGGAAGCAGCACAGACCTGGTTCTGAGCCACCCCAGACAGTGTGCGCCTTGACCCCACTTGTAAATGGGGTTGTCCGTCTCCCAGGGTGCCTGGATGGATCAATGGAGATAATGTTCTGGAAAGCACTTTGAAACATACAAAGTGCAATTCAAATGGATTATTGACAGCCCTTTGTTAAGTGTTCATTTGATTGCCTAATGTCCTTGAACGCAATGAAGCATCGTTTCTTATAAATCGCTTTATAACTCAGACCTTTTTACTAATTCCGAACGACCTTCCCTCCAATCAGTTCAGCTGTTGTGATTTTACTCTAAAGCCCAGGAAACTGCCATGTGGAATCTTATAAAGTAGAGGAAAGGGCTTTAAAGGTCACCTTGTGTCCCACCCCTGTCCCCTCCACTCCTTCTGCATCTCCTCAGATAATCCTCAGACCGCCCTGGATAGAACTCTCTGGTGACAGCAGCTTCTTAGATCACCCAGCAGTCACTGCTATTGAGGGGTTCGCCCTCTGCCTGATACTTCTAGGAGTCAAAAGTCACTTCTACTCACTGGCTCCAGGCCTGCTATCTAGAGCAGGGGTCTGCAACTATGGCCAATGGGCCAAATCTGCCCCAAGGCTATTTTTGTACAGTCTGTAAACTAAGAATGCTTATTAGATCTTTAAATAGTTTTACATTTTTACAAAATAAGTTTACATTTAAAAAAGACTATTTCATGACATGAAAACTACATGAAATTCAAATTTCAGAATCCATTAATAAAGTTTTATTGAAACACGGCCACGCCCATTTCTTTTCATATTGTCTGTGGCTGCGTTTGCACTACAGCCTCAGAATTGAGTAGTTGTGACAGAGACCATATGGCCTGTAAAACCTAAGATGCTTACTATCTGTCCTTTTATAGAAAAATTTTGCTAACCCCCACACTAGCATTATATAGATAATCCTAATACCCCTTCAAATGTGAAAACAACTGGGATCTGCAGATAGCTTCTGAATCACAACTTTCTCCTTAATTAAATCTCAAAACTGCAAAAAGTTCAGCCTCTCGCCCCCAAGTCCAGCTTCCAAACTGAACAAAGTCAGAGGATCTACATAAGGAAGAATAGGAGATTGAGAAAACAAAAGTAAAAGCTACCTCCATCCATCACTGAACAACAGAATTAAAGAAGGAGTTAAAAAAAAGTGTGTGTGGGGGGAAATCTATACAAATGAAGAAAATTCAAAGGAAGAATATGGGTCTCACACAGATCCCTGAGAGGTCAACCACACAGATCCCTGAGAGGTCCACAGATTTTGGAGCACAAATAATGAGGAGACTCCAGAATGACTGGTATCAAATCACAAATCCAGATATCAAGATATTAATAAAGAGAATAATTAGAAATGAAGAGAGACAAGAGGAAAGAATGAAGGAGTTGATAACTAAGATAAAAGCAATAAAGAATATGGTGAATAAAATACAAAACAAATTGATAAGCATGGAAAGCAGAATTAATGAAGTAGAAGAAAGAATCACAGAGCTTGAGGACCATAATATAGAACTAATCCAAACTGTTAAAAACACAGGAAAGGGCCAGGCTTGGTGGCTCAGCCTGTAATCCCAGCACTTTGAGAGGCCGAGGCGAGTGGATTGCCTTGAGACCCACCCGGACAACTTGGCGAGACCTCATCTCTACAATAAATGAAAAATTAGCTAGGTGTGATAGTGCGTGCCTGTAGTTCCAGCTACTTGGAAGGCTGAGGTGGAAGGATTGCCGGAGCCTAGCAGGTCAAGGCTGTGGTGGCCGGGAGCATGCAACTGCACTCCAGTCTGGGCAACAGAGTGAGACTCCAATTCAAAAAAAAAAAAAAAGAAAAAGAAAAGAAGCCTAAAAAGAATAAAACCTACAAGAGAAGAGTGATTATTTCAAGTGGCCAAACCTAAGATTAATAGGAATCGCTGAGGCAGATAGAGAAACAGAGACTACCTTGGAACAAAATGAGGTAAGAAAAGAAAAAGAAAGGAAAAAAGAAAGGAGGAAGATGAGAGGAAGGTGGAGAGAAAGAAGAAGAAGAGGGAAAATAGATGGGTGTACCAACTAGCAAATAAACAGAGAAATAACCAAAGACGGGGGGAAAAAAACCCTACAATCATACAAACACCATAAACTGACAAAAACCCCTCTGCTGATGTGCTTTCCCTAAAAGTACCCATACTCAAACAGAAAATCTGGGGGGGAAAGCATTAAAATAACAGAAACAAAGCAAATATGAACACGTAATCAAAACAGAAGAAAGAAGAGAAAAAAACTAAAACTAAACAAACAAAAACCAAAACTTGCTCTGTGGCTGCTCCTGTAACTCCAACTTCCTTTCAGCTCTGGTTTCCAGCCCCTCCCCTCTACTCTTAGTGCAGGCTGATAGGGTTTCTCTCAGCATGGGTCAGATGCCCCACAGACTACTGTGGAAGGAGGGTGGATCAGGTCTAGACTCACCCAGCTTGCTGCCACTGCTGTCAAGTCTCCCACTCAGAAATGATGTGTCTGTGCCTGTTCCAGTGTGGGGGAGGGGTGTCTTCCTCTCCCAGTTTGATGAGGAAATAACCTCTAGGTCCCAGGTTGGAGACTGGATGCACCTGGGCAGGGCAATTCAGGTCTCTGCCTGATCCCAGGACAGAGAAAATGGTGCTGGTGTTTATTTCCTCACTGGCGGCAGGGCTCCTTTCCAGCTTTCCACAGCATGCTTTCTCCACAGATCCTGGAGCTTATGCTGCCCTGCTGTCACAGGTAAGCACCAGGTGCCAGGTGGTGAGGAGCAGCTGTTTTCCACTGCCTCTTCTCAGGAGATCCCCGAAAACAGCAAACAATTCTGCACACCAAGGCTTCAATCTCAGGGCAGTGGGGGGTTGCAGTCACCTCCAGAGAAGAGCCCTGGGGGCATGAACCTGAGTTTCCCCTCAGATGGACTTTCACTCACCCCCCAGCACACACCCACTCAAGCAGAGAGTCTTTATGGACACTCACTTTTGTGGAGATTCTCACAGTCCAACCTGTTCTGTCACCTTCTTGCCGGAAATCCTAAACACATTTAAAAGATAAAACAATTACAAGCAACTCATTACCATTGTCTAGATCCTAGTCATTTTAAAAAGCAATAAATTATATTTTGAGACAATTGGAGAAGTTTGAATATAGACTGAATTTTAGATAATTTTAAAAAGTTGTTGTGAAGTTTCTTGGAAGTTGTAATGGTATTGTGATTACATAGACAAATATTCTTAAGAAAGATATACAAAAGGGTAAAGAAACATGCTGTTTGCAACTCATTTTCAAATTTAAAAAACACCAAAGATAGATAAACAAACATGATTAACACTAACACTTGCTGAGCATAAGTGGTAAGTATATGCGTTATCTTTTCAATTCTTTAAAAATTTTACATATTCGAAACTTTCTTTGATTAAAAAAATAGTAAAATTAGCTGGTTGGAGTTTAAAATAGGATCAGCTTTCAAAATGCATGCTGGAAATTCTAGCATGAGAAAATTAAGATACAGAAAATCGTACAGAATCACTAAAAAACTATTAGAATTAAAAAATGAGTTCAGCAAGTTTTCAGACTACAAGAGCAATATAAGAAATAAATTCTATATTTATACACTAGTAATAAACATTTCAAAACTGAAATCAAGAAAACAAATCTGTCAATACAATAAACAATAACATCAAAATGTTTAGGTATGAGTTAACAAAACAAGTGCAAAATTTGTACACTGAAAACTACAAAACACAGTTAAAAAAAAATAAACTTAACTAAATGGAAAGGCGCTCCAATTCATGCTCAGAAAGCTTAATATTGTCTAGGTGGCTATATGACCCAATTGATCTACACATTTAATACAATTTTCCTGTCAAAATCCAAGCTAGTTTTTCTGTAAAAATTGACCAACTGATTCTAAAATTTATATGGTAATGCAAAGAATCCAGTAGAATCAAAACAATCTTCAAAAATATCAGATTTCAAAACTTATAATAGTGGCTACAGTAATCAAGACAGTGAGGTACTGTGTTACATAAGTGGACCAAAAATTGTTCTGCATGTTGGCCTCCATATTGTTTCTTCTTCACAGCATGGGAGGACTGTTCGTTCAAAGCCCACTGGTGCCAAATTGAAATTCTTACACATCCAATTGCTTTAAAGACATCAATAATAAACATATTTTTAGCCAAGTAGAGCTTGCCTGATTTATATAGCATGTGAAACTGTACCCAACACCTACTCTCCATAGATAAGACAAACTCTGAATTCATAAAAGACTTCAAACCACTGCTGCCCCTTGGAGCTCTCTGACTCAAAATCTTCTCACCCTGCTGCTGAGCAATACAAAAGTCCCCTCTTCAATTTCCCTCTTTCCCAAGAGTTTCCTTACCCTGGTCTTCTTCTGGGCATTGGCCCTGCTTCCTTGTCTCTAGAAGATCTATTGTGAGGGACTTTTCCTCTCATGCAATCCTCTCAAGCACCACCTAATAAAGCTTGATGTATGATGCTGCCTTCTTGAGGTTCTGACTTTTCCGTGATCAGTCCTCAAATCCTTGAATTCACTACATACTGGCATAAGGATAGACACAGATCATTAAAACAGAATTAAGAATCCAGAAATATACTTTTCTATTTATTGTCAATTGATTTTTGACAAGGTGTCAAGAAAATTCAATGGGGGAAAGAACCGTCTTTCACTAAGTGGTGCTAGTACAAATGAATATTCATATGCAATGAATAAAGTTGGGAACTCGTATCTTTTTTTTATTTTAAAGATGTATACAATTCAGGGTTAGGTATGTGCATGTTCATTATGCAGGTACCCTTGCTGATGTGGTGTGCCCCTCCCTCCCCTGGCAGTTTCTTTCAACTGCCAATCCCACCCCCTCTCCCCTGGCAGTTTCCCACTACCACCAATCCCCTTCTCATAGTATTATGACAATTGTTCAAGGACTGCTTATGAGTGAGAACATATGGTACTCTGTTCTTTGTTTCTGTGATAGATCACTGAGTATGATCAACTCCAAATCCATCCAAGTTGCTGCGAAGTCCATATGTTTGCCCTTCTTTATGGCTGCATAATATTCCACTGTGTATTTGTACCACATTTTAAAAATCCAGTCCAACTTCAATGGGCAACATGGTTGGTCCTATGTTTTTACTATTGTGAATAGAGCTGCAACAAATATGCGTGTGCAGGTATCTTTTTTATAGAATGATTTGGGTTCCTCTGGGTATATTCCCAATAGGGGGATTGCTTTGTCATATGGAAGGTCAATTTCTAGTTCTTTCAGAAATCACCACACTGTCTTCCAAAGAGGTTGCGCTATGTTTGCATTCCCACCAACAGCATGGAAGCGTTCTTTTTTCTCCACATCCTCACCAGCATCTGTTGTTGTGTGTTTTATTGATGATGACCATTCTTACTGGGGTTAGGTGGTATCTCAATGTGGTTTTGATTTGCATTTTTCTGATGATGAGTGAGACTGAGAACTTTTTCATGTGTCTGTTGGCTGCCCATATATCTTCTTTTGAGAAGAATCTATTCATGTATTTTGCCCACTTTTTAATGAGGCTGTTTGTTTTTTTCTTTTCAGCACATTTAAATCCCTTAGGATTAGATGTTAGGCCTTTGTCAGATATACGGTTAGCAAATATTTTTTCCCATTCTGTGGTCTTGTCTCCCTGCTCTCTTGATGGTTTCTTTTGCTTTGCAGAGGCTCCTCAGTTTGATGAGGTCCCACTTGTCTATCTTATTTCTTATGGCATGGACACTTAGGGTTTTGATCAGGTATTGGTTGCCAGTTCCAATTTCCATAAGGGTGTCATCTGCATTTTCTAAAATTCTTATAGATTGAGGTTTTACATTTAGGTCTTTGATCCATTTAGAGTTAATTTTTGTGTATGGTGATAGGTAGGGTCCTGTTTCAATCTTCTGCATATGATCAGCCAATTTTCCCAGCACCATTTACTGAATAGGTTTTCCTTTCCCCGGTGGTTATTGTTGGAGGCTTTGTCAAAGATAAGTTGGTTGAGGAATTGAGGCTTTGCTTCCGAAATCTCTATCCTGACATTGGTCTATGTGCTTGTTCTTGTATCAATACCAGGCTGTTTTGATTACCGTAGCCTTATAGTAAAGTTTGAAGTCTGGACGTGTGATACCTCCTGCTTTGTTTCTTTTGCTAAGGATTGTTTTGGCTATTCATGGTCATTTATGTTTCCATATGAATTTCTGTATTGTCATTTCCAAGTGTGAGAAGAATGATGTTGGTAACTTAATGGGTATTGTGTTGAATCTGTAGATTGCCTTTGGTAGGATGGACATTTAAACAATGTCAATTCTTCCTATCCATGAGCATGGAATATTTTTCCATTTGTTTGTGTCTTCTTGGATTTCTTTGAGCAGTGTTTTAAAGTTCTCATTGTAAAGATCTTTTACTTCTCTGGTTAAGAAGATGTCCAAGTATTTCTTTCTTTCTTTCTTTCTTTCTTTTTTTTATAGCTATTGTGAATGGGATTGTGCTTTTTATTTGGGTCTCTGCCTGCTTGCTGTTGGTGTATAAGAATGCAACTGTCTTTTGCACATTTATTTTGTACCCTGAGACTTTTCCAAAGTCCTTTATCAGTGCAAGCAGATTTTTGACAGATTCTCTTGGATTTTCAAGGTACAGCAAACAGGGGTAACTTGACTTCCTCTTTTCCTATTTGGATAACCCTGATTTTCTTCCTAATTGCCCAAGCTAGGACTTCCAATACAATATTGAACAAGAGGGGTGAGAGCGGACAGCCTTGTCTTGTTTGGGTTTTCAGGGGAAATGTTTCCAGCTTCTGTCCATTTAGTAATGTTAGCTGTGGGTTTATCATAGATGACGCTTACTATTTTGAGGTATGTTCCTTCTATACCTAGGTGTTTGGAGGTTTTTATCAAGAAGAGATGCAGAATTTTATCAAAAACTTTTTCTGCATCTAATGAGATAATCATGTGGTTCTTGTTTTTATATCTGTTGATGTATTTAATGACATTTATGGTCCTGTGAATGTTGAACCTGGGGATGAAGCCTACTTGGTCATGGTGTATGATTTTTGAGATATGTTTTTGGATCTGATTTGCTAGAATCTTGTTGAGGATTTTTGCATCTATGTTCATATGGGATATTGGCCTGTAGTTCTCTTTTTTTTGTTGAATCTTTACCCAGTTTGTGTATCGGTGTGATGTTAGCTTCGTAAAATGATTTGGGGAGAATTCCATCTTTCTCAATTGCCTGGAATACTTTCAGTAGAATTGGTATCAGCTCCTCCTTGTATGTTTTGTAGAATTCTGCTGGAAAGCCATCCGGTCCAGGGATTTTTTTGGTAGGTAGTTTTCGTATGACAGAATCAATTTCCTGGGTTGTTATTGGTCTATTTAGTGTCTCAGTGTCTTCTTGTTTCAACCTGGGGAGGTTGTGTGATGTTAGAAAGTCCTTCATTTCATTTAAGTTATCAAGTTTGTTTCCATACAGGTATACATAGTAATCTCTGATCACCTTTTCATTTCTTTGAGGTCAGTTGTGATTTGATCTTTTGTATTTCTGATTGTGTTTATTTGGACTTTTTCTCTCTTTTTCTTGGTCATTGTGACTGGGGATCCCGCAAACTTGTTAATTCTTTCAAAGAACCAACTTTTTGTTTTGTTGATGCTTTCAATGATATTTTTGTCTTCTATGTCCCATATTTGGACTCTTATTTTGGTGATTTGGATTCTTCTGCTAAAGTCAGGGCTTTGATGGTCTTCTCTTTCTAGTTCCCTTAGGTGATTTGTTAGGCTCTCAACTTGTGATCTATCCATTTTCTTGATGTGTGTTTGTAAAGATATAAATTCCTCTCTTAGATCTCTTTTCATGGCATCCAAGAGGTTTTGGTAAGATATTTCTTCATTTTCATTTGTTTCCAGGAATCTTTTAACTTCTGCTTTGATTTTAGTGTTGACCCAATAGTTGGTCAACATCATGCTGTTTAATGTTCATGTCTTTGTTGGCTTTGGGGAAATTTTGTTGGTGTTGATATTTATTTTTATGCCACTATTATCTGAGAAGGTGCATGGCAATTTTTCAACCTTATGGAATTTGTTTATGCTTGATTTATGGCCAAGGATGTGATCAATCTTGGAGTATGTTCCATGTGGTGATGAGTAGAATATATATTCTGTCGTTGAGTGGAATAATCTGTAAGTATCTATTAAGTCCTTTTGGTTGAGTGTCAAGTTTAGGTTCTGGATCTCTGTGTTGATCTTTTGCCTCGATGATCTATCTAGGGCTGTTAGTGGGATATTCAAGTCCCCTGCTATAATAGTGTTTGAGTCAATATCTTTTTTTAGTTTACTTAGTAGTTGCTTTATAAATTCTGGTGTTCCTGTGTTGGGTGCATATATGTTTTGAATAGATATTTCTTGTTGATGAATTGAACCTTTTATCATTATGTAGTGTCCTTTTGAATCTTATAAAATTGTTGATAGCTTAAAGGTTGTTTTGTCTGACATTAAGATCATGACTCCTGCATTCTAGAAATCCATTTGCCTGGAAACTGGCTTTCCATCCTTTAACTTTGAGTCTGTAGGTGTCCCTTATAATGAGATGAGTTTCCTGGATACAGCAAATAGATGGGTCATTGTTTCTTATTCTGTTTGCCATTCTGTATCTTTTCAGAGGTGCATTTAGTCCATTCACATTCAATCTGATTATTGAAATGTGATTGTTTATCCCTGTCATGAGGTTCTTATAAAGTTTTTTTTGGTTGTTGTTTCCTTGTTTTCTGTTGACTTTGGAGCTGATGTATGTGTGTGTTTTCAAGTTTGTTGTTGCACTATATCCTCTGTTGAATCTGTGCTCTGCTGTTCTCTTGGAAATTGTGTGGTAATTCTTTTTTTTTTTTTTCTTTCTTTCTTCTGTGCTTAATACCTTTTTAAGTGTCTCCTGTAGAGTTGGTCTGGAAACTGCATAATCTCTTAGGGATTGGGTGTCTGGGAAAGATTTTAATTCTCCATCACTGATGAAACTGAGCTTAGCTGGGTAGGAAATTCTTGGTGGAATTATTTATCTTTGAGGACTTTGAGTATTGAAATCCAGTCCCTTTTTGCTTGTAGTGTTTCTGCTGATAGGTCTGCTGCTATTCTGATTTGTTTTCACCAGTAGGTAGTCTGACTTTTTCTCTTCCTACCTTTAGGCATTTTCCTTTTGTGTCTACTTTGTGTAGATGAATTACATGTGTTTCATTTAATGTCTTGTGGGAGTTTTCTGTATCTCTTGTGTTTGGCTGGTCACATCTCTGGTTAATAATCTTGGATTACTCCTGGAATACTTGCTCCAAAGTATTCTCCATTTCCCTTTCTTCTTCTGGGATACCAATCAGCTGTAGGTTCAGTCTCTTTATATCATCACACATCTCTTGTAGGCGTTGTTCTTTCTTTCTGAGTTTTCTTTCTGTTTTTTACAGATTGGGTTAATTTCATGTTCTGGTCTTCAAGTTCTGAGATTCTTTCTTCAGCTAGATTAATTCTGCTTTCCATGCTTGTCATCTTATTTATTTCCTGGATGAAATCTTTCATTGCCAAAATCCCTGTTACAAGTTCTTTCAGTATTTCATCTTGTCCTTCTTGAGTCTTATTCACTCTTTCCATCCATTTCCGAATCCTTGTCATATTCTGGGGCCAGTCATTGATGATTTCCATTGTTTGGGCTCCAAGATCTGATTTTTAAAGAGTTTTCTCTTTGTTATACTTGAAATTACCTGTGGTCTTCCTTTGATTTTTTCCTCATTTGTGACAGATCTCTTGCTTTTCTCTTTAGTTCTTTTATTCAGTGTCAGTGGGAGAGGCTTCCCCTTCTGATGTTTGGTCAGCCCTCTATTTTTCCCTGATCTGGCCTCTGGATTTGTTCTATTTTGAAACAGGACTGTGGGTAAAACCTTGCTGTCTCTTGTAGTTTTTAAAGTTGAATAAGGTAGGGGATGGGGAGCTAGGATTTAGAAACTACCTGCAAATTACAATTTTCACTAATTGTGGTAAGTTTTCCCTGATACCCATTCCCCACCACCACTCCATATGATGACGCCAAGGGTATGTGTGTGTACCTCCTGAGTTCAAGATATAATGACAGCAATGAGGAGCACAGAGAAAAATATAGTAAAATAAGATGGACAAGAATTTTTTAAAAAGAAAAATAACACAAAAAAATGAAAGCAGAAACCAAAGCAAAATACAGTTGAACACACATGCACACAAACATACACACACACCCCAAACAAACTGGAATAAAAATAAAGTGAAACAAAACAAACAACAAAAAAAATCAGAAAAACTAAACACACACATGCCTAGCACAAAATGAATGGAGAAGAAAAACAGAAAGACAGGAAAAAAACAAAAACAAGGGAATTCAAAATGAACCCTCACACATACACTGACACACCTTAAACTAAAAAAATAAATAAATAAAAATAAAGAACAATAAAAGAGCAAAAACAAACCAACAGCAACAAAAACTTAAAGATGAACACTCATTCACATACATACGTAAACAGAAAACAAAAAACAATAGAAAAGAAAAATGAAAAAAGGGGAGAATGCAAATCAAACCCTCACATACATATTCATACACAATGAAAAAACATTTTAAAAATAAATGAACTAACAAACAGGCAAAAAAAATTTTTTTAACTTAAAAAATTTTTTAAAAACCAAAGCTGCTCTCTTGTGGCAAGCTCTGTAATTGTTCCTTTCATCTGCTCTCTTCTGTAGCACTTCCACTTTGTTTACTTTCTCCCCAGTGTCTGGAGCAGGGAAGGAGGAGGGGCAGTGTGAGTGGGTGGGGCTGCAGTCCTCCCCTCCCACTCTCATATGGTCAGGGAGATCTCCAGTGGGGAGATGTAGGATTGTCTCTTCCCCAGGTATGTACTCACAGCGGGTGCCCCAGCTAGGTCTATCCTGGAATGGAGTTCTCCTATTGCAACTGACATTCAGGCTCTGCCTGGGCTTGTCCTTCTCAGTCCTGGCCCAGTGTGTGGGTCTGATGTCCAGAGGATTGCTGGGGAGAAGGGGGTTTGGGTCAGCTATCGCCACTGGTCCCTTTGGAAGTCTTCCTTGTCCTTTTCTGGCCACACCCTTTGTCCCATGACTGAATCACGGTAGGGAGTGGGGCACCTGGTACTTAGCACTCGTCAGGTCCCTCTGAAGTTTGTGTTTTCAGGATATTCCCTCTGGTTCACAAGCAACCCCTGAGTAGCTGATCCACCAGTCATAGAGATCAGGTCTGTTGCTCCATGGTGATCGAGTCAGAGCACTTTCTTGCACCACCTTCAAGAGTCCTCTCTGGTAGGACTCTGCCTCTGGGGTCTCTCCACAGTCCCTGCTGCCAGTGTTTGGGCAGGCACTGAAGTGGTGAGGCAAAGCCTGGAGCCAGCACTTTCTCCTGCTGCAGTGGTGAGACTCAGAGCCTGGAGCCGGCAGTCTCTCCCCACCACTTCTTTGCAGGAAAACTTTTGTCCATTAAAAAAAAAAATGAAGCCGGGCTCGGTGGCTCAGCCTGTAATCCCGCGCCTTTGGGAGGCTGAGGTGAGTGGATTGCCTGAGCCAGCGGGTTCGAGACCCACCTGGGCAAGCAAGACCTCATCTCTACAATAAATCAAAAAAATCAGCCAGGCGTGGTAGCGCGCGCCTGTAGTTCCAGCTACTTGGAAGGCTGAGGCGGAAGGATCGCCGGAGCCCAGTAGGTCGAGGCTATGGTGGCCGGAGTGGCCACTGCACTCCAGTCTGGGCGACAGAGTGAGACTCCAACTCAAAAAAAAAAAATAATGGCACTCATTTTCTGCTACTTGAGAAGTGCCAGGGACCAAGCAGAGAAGCTGCAGCACCAGCTGCAGGACGGCCCTGACCACTTGCTCACGAGCCCCCACTTTGTCAGTCTCTCCGAGCATTTTCTTCCCAGGAAGGGTTTTGTTGAGTAAAAAAAATGGTGCTTGGCTTCTGTGTCCCAGGAATCGCTAGGATCCAAGCCCAGTAGCTATGGCAGTGGCATCAGCCACTGTACCAGGAAAGCCCTGGCCACTAGCTCTCTAGCGCTCGCTCAGTCAGCCACTCACACGCCCACTCACTCACCAGCACATACACAAAATTTTCCATACACTTACTCACTCACACTGGGACTCGTATAGACTGACTGGCTCAGCTGCCATCTTCCTGACCTCCCATATCTTGTACCATATATAAAACTTAACTCCAAGTGGATCATAGTCCTAAATATAAAAGCTAAAGAAATAAAACTCTTTGAAGACAACAGAAGAGTATTCTCAGTGACCTTGGGTTAGACAATGATTTCTTAAATAAAACATCAAAAGCACAAGAGGTAAATGAAATAACTAATAAATTAGGTCTTATCAAAACATTTGTCTGCAAACAGTATCATTAAGAAAGTGGAAAAATAAACAGCTCACAGAACTGGAGAAAATATTTGCAAATCATATTTCTGATAAGGGATACATGTGGAATATAAAACAAATTGTTAAAACTTAATAATAAAAAGATAAATCATGCATTTTTTAAATGATCACAAAATTTGAATAGATATTTCTTCAAAGTGTCCAGTATAGAACAAAGTGATATATAAATTGCCAATAAATACATGAAAAGATGCTTAACAACTTGATAATAGTAAATTTTATGTGACAACTTAGCTAGTCCATGGTATTCAGTTTTTGGGCAAACACCAGTCTTTATGTTGCTCTGAAGGGTTTTTTTTTTAATATGGAATTAACATTTAAATCAGTAGAATGAGTAAATTCGATTATCCTCCATAATATGTGTGGGCTTCATACAATCAGTTGGAGGCATTTAGAGAAAAGATAGAGGTCTCCTGAAGATGAAAGGATTTTTACTTCAAACTTTCTTTGAATTCACTCCTGCAGTATCAACTTTTCCCTGGTCTTAGGCCTGCTGACCTGTACTGCAGATTTCAGACCAAAATAAAGACAGACACAGGTAAATATAGAGATGTACGTGCTCGCACACACATTTTATTGGTTCTGTTCCTCTAGAGAACCTCAATCATTACATTTTGGTACCAAGAGTGAAGGTGTTCTAGAGACACAGAACCTCCAAGATGATTTTTTATCTTGGGTTTCTGGAATTAATTATCTTTCTCATAATAAAGAGAACACTAATTGTCCATGGCATGATGGATACACATAGCATCACTGTTGGATACTTCTGATAAAAGGCAAGGTTCTGGGTGACCATTTATTTGACACTGTTCTATATATATTATATATATATGTTTGCCTTGATGTTTACTTTATCTGATATTAACCATGCCTTTTGAAATGAATTTCTTATATTTAAGATTACATGAACAAAATAATATTATATACATACAATTATTTGGGTGTTATTTGGTGCTCAGTAAATAACATGTTATTTGATATTAGTGATCATCAAAACCATTCCCATGTGGGTTTTTTAAAACTTTTTATTTTAGAGTTGTGGAGTACAAGTGGGGATTTACTACATAAGTAGGTTGCATGCAGGTGAAGTGTGAGCTTCTAGCTGTCCCTCTCTCCCCAGATAGTGAGCCAGATAGCCAATGTGTTGCCACTTGCTCCCCTCCCTCCACCCTCTTTTCTCCCCCAGTAGTGTCCAGCATCTGCCGATCCCACCATGGTGCTAGTGTGGTCAGTGATCAGGGCCCACTTATGAGTGAGAACATGTAGATACCATGAATATTTTTTTGTCAAACTAATGAATATAATAAGATTAGCTGTTGCTCCAATTACACTGGACAAAGTAGGGAGAATAAAGGTTGATGTGAAGGATTCAAATTCCTCGCTTAAGCACCACATACATGACCTGAAACTTTCTACGTCTGCCCTAAAAGAAACCTTATCTCCTGTTGCTATAGAGTTGAGACTGCTGAAAACCATCTTGTGAGTGACTGAAATGTAATGCAAATTAAATTCTCAAATTTGCAGGTTGTCTGCTGTAAAGTGTAGGCATTGGTGGGGAAGGAATAGGATACTTAACATTGGAATTGGTGTTTATGGGAAGATCCTGTGAAGCTTGTGATATTGAACCCCCTTAATTCTGATGAGTCTTCTTTGCCAGTAGAAGCAGTGAGCCCAGCTCCAACTGAAGAGATTAACCTGCTTTGCCTGAGGAAACTCTATGGGTTTGTTCCTTAGGTAGTTGCATTGGAAGATACGGCTCTTTCCTCAGGACCTGCTCCCACAACCCCTCTTGGCTTCTAGACTAGATGCAAGTCCCAGCAGGCTCCAAAAGGGCGGGTACAAAGTGTGACCCATAAGAAGATGCACTACATTCCAAAGCCACTACCGAGTTTTTCCAATGTATACATACAGAAGTATGGGAAATATGTGTGGAGATGGGTATTAAGGGTTTGGAATAACGGTGAAAGGGACATAAAGCTGGATCAGGCTGACGCAGATCCACTAAGCAGAAATTGTGCATTTAATATTCAGAGAGCTAGAAAGGGCTCCATGAGTTTGGTTGCTTGGTTGGCTGAAACAAGCACTGAAAGTTGAGCCTGCTTTAAATGAAGCTGAAATTCCACAACTGTCTTGGTACATTGTAGTAGAAGGAATCCAAGGCTTAGTTGGGATATGAGAATATATTTATCATTGAAACCTGTTATCCACATTGGTAGCATCCAGAGGACAAAACTTTCACCATGACTATAAGAAATAAATGTGTGAGGGAGGCCCCAGTGTGCATGAAGAGCTTTGTGATTCCTCCTCTATAGATCAGAAATGACAAGGGGAGCTGCTGCCACTGAATTGTGAAACTTAAATGCAATGGGCATAATTGGATCCCAAGGTGGCAGAGGCAAAGTGGGCACTTAATTGGCAGAAGTGAGGTGAGCATGTGTAGAAGGAAGTCATTTTTAAGGTATATTTGTACTGTTTTATTTTTAGCATATGCTATAACTACTAAAAAGAAGAAACATAAAGCTAATAACGATAGATGTTCTGAAATTCTGAAGATTAAAACCAAACTCAAGTCCTATTTGAATATCTTAATCTGAATATCGCTATTATCAAAAAGTACTGTCACTGTAAAAAGAAAAATCCCATTACTACTAATTATCAAACTGTAGTGAATTTTAATATTAGTAAGGGATTTAAAAATTATCCTAAAAAAGAAAAAAAGATTGACATCAGGGCTGAGATATCCAGAAGTAATTCAGTCAAATCTCAATGTAAATATGGTAATGACCCAAAGACAAAATTCCCTGGTAAATATACTAATGATATTTATTGGTGAAAGGAGTCCTTACCTGTAAAGTTTTTTTCATGGGGTATGTCTGGTTTCTCTTGATTATTTATTATACTCAAAACTGGAATTTATGGATTTATAGGTCATGAATGGTCAAAAATGAAAGGTAATACATTAAACTGTAATTATCAGAGTATAAAAGGGACTGTTTTAACATAGGAATAGATTTCTTTG
This sequence comes from Tarsius wallacei, assembly GCA_963574415.1. Classification (NCBI taxonomy): domain Eukaryota; kingdom Metazoa; phylum Chordata; class Mammalia; order Primates; family Tarsiidae; genus Tarsius; species Tarsius wallacei. Next base: position 29,412 of record CAUYQG010010543.1, read on the forward strand.
TGGTTGGATAGTTTCTGTATATCTATTGCTCAGAAAGAAACTTGCCTGAAACAAAAATTCAATTAAGTGAAGGAGAAAAATAAACAAATAATAAAACATTACCCAAGAAGATCTGAATAACATTGAATTAAACTATATTCTTATTTATTAAGATTTTCTTTTCTGAAATACCTTTTTCTTAAGTTATATTTTATAGATGGTATTTTTTCAAATAGTAAAGAAAGGTAGAAAATAAAAAGCAAATCTCTGCAGTTTCCCATCCCATCAATGTCTACTTCCATGATAAATATTTTTAACTATTGTTTTTTAAATTTCCTCTGAGGAGTTACCACTTTCATATCTAGTAGTATATTTACACTTCTGTTTCTTGATTTATCAATTTTTAAACAGTATTTCTTGAGTTCCCATGTAGAAAGTTGAAGGAATAACTGGACTCTAACTCTCCTCTCTCAAATTTTATTAGTGCTATCATTTTGGCTGTTGTATTTCTGCTTGTGGTTTTTCTTATAACAATAAATAACAAACATTGATCTGTTTGTGATCCACTGATTTAAACAATAACACTTAATTGGGTTAATATCATTGTTATCTACACATTTGAGAAGTAGATAACTCAAAATCGAGGAATCCAAAGCCAATATTGCTGGAAGCATTTCTGGGAAAAAAAAAAAATCTTACCAACACATAGGCGCTTGACAATGAAGTCTTATTTGCATTTGCACAGCTGTTTTATGCATTGCTTAATATAAAATGTATAGCCAAGAAGGAATGCAAAATTAAGTAATTATAGTATAAAATGAATGTTAAAACAATGTAACTTTTTTTTTTTGAGTTGGAGTCTCACTCTGTCACCCAGACTGGAGTGCAGTGGCCGCTTCCGGCCACCGCAGCCTCAACCTGCTGGGCTCTGGCGATCCTTCCGCCTCAGCCTTCCAAGCAGCTGGAACTACAGGCACGCGCTACCACGCCCGGCTAATTTTTTGATTTATTATAGAGATGAGGTTTTGCCTGCCCAGGCAGGTCTCGAACCCGCGGGCTCAGGCAATCCACTCACCTCAGCCTCCCAAAGGCGCAGGATTACAGGCTGAGCCAACGAGCCCGGCTATAACTTTTTTCTAAAGAATTATTTGTTTCCTACCTGAGAAAAAGTTAAGGCAACCTAAGAATTTGGAAAAGTCCTCAAGATAAATCTGACACTGTAGGTTCAGCATTAATTAGCAATTCTTAAATGCAATGGCAATGACATCAAAATAGCTCATGAGAAAGTTTTGTGTGCATGCCTCTGCTCCTCAGAGCTGTGCACCAGATCGCTGAAAAGATGATTTTATTCAGAATGGTGCTGTCTTTTCTCCTTCCAGGAAACAAATGCCTCTGGCGGGTGGGTGCTGCCAGACAAAATCAGCTTTTCCCTCTTTCCCCTTCTCCACAAGGTGTTAATACCTAAGTCAGAAAGAAATGGAATCAGATGTGAGAATTCTGCTTCCTGAGAGACTCTATGCTAACAGTTTTCAAACTTTACTTCCGATAGTTTCGAGAAACAAAAAAGCACCTAGGCGAAGTCATATCACCTGATTCTGTGGGACATTAAAGGGGCAATCAGGTAAAGCAGTGCTTCTCTTACGGAATACCAAGAGCGATAGAGAAAATGTTAACACCTGGCCCTTGCTTCTACCCTGCCTTGGCCTCACTCAGCTTTACAGCAAATTTTTGTACCACAGCCATGCTGTCACTAATGATTAGTGTTTCCTTCCCCATTTCTAGTGCCTTAGTTTCTAATTCACTAGGTTATTATCTTTTCTCATTTTAATCTTATTAGTAAATTTTGCTTGAACAAATAAAGAGATACATGTACTTCCTCTAGGCAGTAAAATAATACAAAAACAAGAAAATCCTGATAAATCCTGCCTGCCATTCCTCCCACCCACCTGCCCTCAGGGACCCAGAAAATAAGTCTTTTTCCACCCCATTCTCCATATATTAGAAGAGTATTAGAATGAGAATATTACCTAGCATCTTATTTTTCTTATTTCAAAATTCATGGTGGATACTCAGCCAAACAAATGGATATGGGACTAACTTATTTTTAAATTACTGCATACATTGGTCACTCTTTAATAGATATTCTCTACTCTTTTTCTGAGAAGAGACCCTTATTTTATTTAGGTATTAAGAAATCATCAGTGTGCTCAAGTGAGGTCATCCTCTCCCCAGTCTCAAGTAATGAATCATGATTAGTCTATAATACAGGCTCAATATCCACCATAGTAACACCATTCCTTTGGTTGGTTGGTTGTTTTTATATCGTTTTTATGAAGTATGGTATTAATACAGAAAAGTGCATACACATCCATGACTTGCTACCAAGCAACATTCCCATGTAAACATTACCCAGATCAAGATATAGGGCATTACCTTATCTCAGAACCTTATCTCACGTCCATCTCATGGATGACCCTCTTTCAGAGTAATCAGCATTTGATGTCTATACCACAGAGTGCACTTGCCAATTTTTGAACACTGTATAAATTGAATCATACAATGTCTATTCTTTGTGTCTTTCTTCTATTGTTCAACATGTGTCTGTGAGATTCACCCATGTACTTATGTAATTTTTCACATTGTATAATATAATATTATATGACTATAACACAATCTATTTGTTCTGTCATGAATAGAAATTTGTTTGTTTCAAGTTTGGAGCTGTTACAAACAATGTGGAAATGAATATTCATGTTCATGTCTTTTGGTGTACATATTTATACATTTCTGTTGAGCACTTAGGAATAGATTGACCCAATTCATAGGGTATGTGTGTGATCAGCTTCACAGATACTGTCAAACAGTTTACTAAAGTATTTGTACCAATTGACACTCCTACCAACACTATGTGAAACCAGCAGTGATTCCACATTCTCACTAACACTTGCTATTATCAATATTGTTTATTTCATTTTTGTTGCTCTAGTTAGTATTATACTTTGGTTTTATTTTCTATTTCTCCAATGACTAATGATATCAAGCACATTTTATATACTTTTTATTCATTGGGAAATTTTTTTATGGATGCACCTGCTCAGTCTTATTAATTTGTATTAAATTGTCTGCTCTTGTTGATTTGTTTGAGTTCTTCATATGTCTGGAAACAGTGTTTTGGCAAATATATGTACCACAAATATATTCTTCTCTGTTGGTAATATTTTCACATTTTAATACAAAAGTTCTTAATTTCAATAAAATCCAATTCATCAATCATTTTTTCTTTTTCTTTTTTTTGAATTGGAGTCTCACTCTGTTGCCCAGGCTGGAGTGCAGTGGCACACTCACAGCCACCCCAGCTTCAACCTGCTGGGCTCCGACGATCCTTCCACCTCAGTCTTCCAAGTAGCTGGAACTACAGGCGCACGCTACCACATCCGGCTAATTTTTTTTTTTAATCTATTGTAGAGATGTGAGTCTTGCCAAGTTGCCCATGCTGGTCTTGAACACGTGGGCTCAGGCAATCCACTCACCTCAATCTCCCAAGTGCTGGGATTACAGGCTGGGTCACCGGGCCGGGACAATCATTTTCTTTAAGATTAGTGCATTTGTGTTTTTAAGAAAGGATACTGATCTTGAGGAGATTCTCTCATGATATATTCTGGAAGCCTTTTTCATTTTAATTTTTTTATTTAGATGTACAATCTGACTGGAATTACTTTTCCCATTTGCTGAGATAGAGGTCATAATTCATTTGTTTATTTATGGCTAATTGATCTAGCATTAAATATTGAAAAGGCATCCTTTCTTCCACTGCATTGCAGAGGCATCTGTGTATATGCAAGTCTGTTTCTGTGTTCTCTTTTATGTTCCATTGATCTATTTGTATATCCCGTACAGATAGCTTACCATTTTAAATATTGTAACTCTCAAAAAAGTTTTCATATCTGGTAATGTAAGACCTCAACTTTATTTTTTCTCCTTCAATGAGCAAGTTAGGAAAGGAAAGATGCTTTGTCAGAGATCTAACCCCAGGATCAAAAAGCAGACAGTAGAAAGGTAGCTATGCCTTTTTCTTGCCGAATTATTTTGAGGATAAATTACATACATAGTGGTCCTGAATACTCCAGTGCAGACTTCCAAAAAATAAGGATATTTGCTTACAGAGCCACAGTACAGCCATCAACTTCAATAAAATTTAACATTGATATAATACTTTGATTTAAGCTACCATCAGTGTTCCAATTCTGCCGAATGGCCCAATAATATTCTTTCTAGTATTCCCCCCACCAATCATAGGATCCAACCTAGGATGAAATATTGCATGTAGTTGTCCTGTCTTGTTAGCCTCCTTTAATGTGAGGTGTTTCAGCAGCTTTTTGCAGACATTAATTAAAAAAAAAAAACACCTCTCTACTTCTAAAAAAAATAGCACATTTCCAATTTTGAGTTTGTCTGACATTTCTTTAAGATTCAAGTTATGCATCCCTCACTGGAATACTCCAGACTTGATGCTGTGTCCTTCTCCAAGTTTCTTCATTTGTGATGTCAGTGTTTTCACCCAGTCTTGGTATTGTCCAATTTCTCCACTATATAATTACTGCTCTTATTTCCCACTTCCAACTAATAAACAGTTTATAGGAGTCACTTTAAAATTAAGTGAATATCACGTTTCTCATCAAAATTTCATTATTTAGCATGATTGATGATCCTTAACTAATCCAATCTTTATGATGATGATTGCAAAATTATGATTTAGCACTCAAGTAGGAAGTTTTCTATTGATTTTTCTTGCTACCGCCATTCCCATCTAAGTGTTTGACAGTTATCTTCAACTGGCCCCCTAGACCACAAGTCTAGAGCTAAGTCTAATAATCTCATTTTATGTAGGTCTTCTGTCCTGTGGTGATACTGTGATCAGCACAAAACCAGTCACCAAACCAATCTGAGATCATGCTTCTCCATTACACTATTGTTAATATTTTTGTCAATTTATTTTAGGCATGATTCTTGCAAATATTATTCAACTAGATTTTTAATTTTTTAGCCCATTCTGAGCTTTTGCTAAGGCTGTACCTATTTAGTTTACTATTTGATATGCATGACTTGATTCTTTGATATCATTTTTAAATTTTTACTAATTTTTATTTTTTAGAGACAAGGTCTCACTCTGTTGCCCAGGCTGGAGTGCAGTGGCATGATCATGGCACACCACAGCCTTAACATCCTGGGCTCAGGCGATCCTTCTGCTGGAGCCTCCTGAGTAGCTGGGACTACGGGTGCATGCCACCACATCCAGCTAATTTTTGTATTTTTCTTTTTTTTTTTTTTTTGAGTTGGGGTCTCACTGTCGCCCAGACTGGAGTGCAGTGGCCGCTCCTGGCCACCGCAGCCTCGACCCACTGGGCTCCGGTGATCCTTCCGCCTCAGCCTTCCGAGTAGCCGGAATTACAGGCACGCGCTACCACGCCCGGCTAATTTTTTTTTTTGATTTATTGTAGAGATGAGGTTTCACCTGCCCAGGCGCGTCTCGAACCCGCGGGCTCAGGCAATCCACTCACCTCAGCCTCCCAAGGCGCGGGATTACAGGCTGAGCCACCGAGCCCGGCTTATTAAGTTGTTTTATTAAAACAGAATAAACAAATACTTCTGTGGGCCTAATGGTAATGAAGAAGCCTGGATAAGAAGACAAGTCCTAGGTTCTAGGTTCAGGTTCTGGCATTTCTTTCCATTTTGCTATTTTGTGACCTTGAGGGAGTCAGCCAACCTTTCAAGCTCAAGTATCTTAAAAAATTATTGACTGTGGAGATAATAAAACCCCTGTGTTACTTAGTTGAGCATTTATGAACATGAAATAAGGCAGGGTGTATGTTAATAAAATTTTGTAAGCTAAAGTGCCAGATGGATGTATCTAGTTGTATTATTATTAATAGTATTGTGTAATATGATTAATCATTTTGAATAGTCTGTGACTCTACTTCACTTATTATGAACTGTTTGAAAATGAGGTATGAATGTTTCTTCAAAATCTTTTTCTTAGCAGTGCTGTATTTGTACCTCTCCACCAGAGGGAACTGTATCCATTAGTTTTGTTATGTCTCTCTTGGGTTTCTAAAACTTGGGAAGTTTTCATAGTAGCTTTTTAACTGCATTAGGAATAAAGATGCTTGAATTTTCTTAAAAAGATCACAAATTAACAATATCAGAAACCTAATTAACTCTATTTAAATTAAGAAAAACCTCTTAAAAAATTATTTGAGGGACATTTACTCATGAATGTGAGTTTATTTGAAATAAGAGTTACTGTTTTCAAATGGGGTACTTTTAAATAATTAGAGAGAAAATCTTCTATATTTTTTAAGTTAGAAGGGATGATAGGATTTCCGTAGCTTGCTTCAGACCCTCCATTCAACTAATTTAACCAGTTATGTTAGATAAAAGAAAAATATGCTTCAGAGGAACATTTTATAAGACAGAGTATGGGATTAAATTTGCCATATGCAGCATTAGAACCTTTTCCATATTTCTGAAGTAATTTCTTACATTCCTTTAAAACCTCAAAAAAGGACTATGTTCTTGATAAAATGTTCTCGTAAAGGAGCAAATACGGAGAGGGCCAAAAAAAGTATACATATTTTAAGAAAGGAAAAAACTGCTAAAAATATATAAAATTATTAAAACTATTAAAATTATAATACTCTCAATAAGATGAATACAAGTCATGTTTGACTTCTGCAATTACAAGATATACTCAAAGTGGTTATCATCAGCATCCAGACACTTCTAGTTACGGCAAACATTTCTTAAATTGTATTTACATTTTTTGGCATCCTGGAGGTATGATTGAAGGTTGTTAATGATTACTTTGTTTATGAACTTGGGCTCTAGAGTCAGAATTCCTTAGTTCAGTGAAGGTCATTTAATTTCCTAATGCTTGACTTTGACAAGTCACTTAACCTTTCTTTACCTCAGATTTTAGGTCTTTAAAGTAACAATAGTACCTATCTTTGAGAGATTATTGAGAGGGTTGAATAAATTAATACGCATAAAGTGTTTAGAGTACTTTATCATAGTAAGTCTTTAAAAATGTTAGCATTAATGTTCATTAACAACTGCCATTTATCTGGCCTTGGGTTCTATTTTATATTGTGTGGTATGAAATTACTTAAAATTGTATAATAGGTGGAAATTCCTTGACAGGGCAATATAATTCATATACATATTTCATTCTGCTCTTGCCTTAAAATTATAGAACATTGGTTTTTACCACTGGTTGTACATTAGAATCATCTGAAAAACTTTTTAAAAAATAAACCTTCTGTTTTTTCTCTCCTCACCCTTCATCGTGGTTAATTTAATCTAGTGCTTGAGCCATATATTTTCAAAATCTTGTTATATAACTATTCAAGAATATTCAAAATAGAGACACTAGCATAATAAAATCAATCTACCCATCACCTCTCTTCATTTGCTGTGGCATTGATATTTTTACAAAGCTGTTGTGCAGCCAGGGCTTGAGAAGCCTGTGCATTTTACTTAGTAAACACAAGCTGAGCATCCTTAATCAGTATATTTCAAGTATGAAATGCTCCAAAACTCAAAACATTTTGAGTGCCGACATGATACCACAAGTGGAAAATTCAAAGTTGGACCTAATGTGACAGGTCACAGTCACAACACAGTCAAAACTTCATTTCATGCACACAATTATTAAAAAATAGTGTATAAAATTACCTTCAGGCTATGTTTATAAGGTACATATGAAACATAAATGAGTTTTAGGTTCGGACTTGGTTCTATCTCCAAAACTTCTTGTTATGCAGTATGTGAAAATATTCTAAAATATGGAAAAAAGTCTAAAATCCAAAACACCTTAGGTCCCAAGCATTAGGATAAAGGATACTCAACCTATATTGTATTTGTTTATTCAATAAATATTTTTTAAGTGCCCACTGTATGTCAGACTGTCAGTATACAATGGTAAGCAGAGCACATTCCTGCTCTGATTGTTTCCCTGTTTATGTGTACTACAGTAGTTTATGGTTTGAATAAGATTTGCATTTTTATTTTTCTTACTAATTCTTTTTTTCCCCCCGATAGTTAAGAGCTCTGTCTCACATTTTACAGACACCAATAGAAATAATACAGGCAGATTCTCCTCCTATTGTTGTTGGCGAAGAATATCCAAAAAAACCATTAATGCTTGTGTAAGTACCCAAAATTTTTTACTGTTTTATTTTTTTATAATTAAGACAAAAGGAATATAAAAAGATTTTGTATTGTATATATTAAGTAATCAAAAGCAATTACGTTCAGATTCTCATATTATATATTAAAAGCAATTGTGGAACTAGAAAACGTCAAAATATGTGGTTGAGATAAGTTTTTAGCCTCTAAGGATTTATTCTTGTGTATGTGTATGCGCTAAGAATAAAGTCATTTCTAAAGGTTACAACATTTTAGAACTAGTTTATATGTTGTCCTACTTTTACATTAATAATGCTAAATGTATCAAGTGTAAATGCTGAAATATATTCATGTTACTTGTTTATTCATATTGTGAAAATAATTTATATGTTTGAGAAATTCCTTCTGAATTACAGCAAATGAAGTTTGCCATTGGCTTCAGTGTTTATTAGCTAACCTTACTAAGGTAGTCATTAATGGCTAGGATTTAGATGAGAATTTGAGCTTATTGAACACTCACCATCTCAGTCCTTCTGTTTTCTCTGATGACTTAAGGACATCTTGCTGACTGCTGCTACTTTTCAAATGGTGTTGAACTCTTAATTTGTCCATGTGGTCTATTGAATGATATCCTCACAGGCTGAGTCATTCAGAGTCCTTGGTTTATGTATATAACAAGCATTTTATATGTAAGTTACTTTCAACAAAACTAGTCATTTCTTTTTTTTTTTTCATTTCAGATATATGAGACATGCATATGGCTTAGGAGAACATTATAATTCTGTTACACGGTTGGTAAACACAGCTACTGAAAATCACAGCTAGTTTACAAAATATTAGACAATAATACTTTAGTACAGTGTCAATCTGAGTATTCTTACCAAGTGCTGGATTGTTCTAAATGCTACTGAAAAACACAACTACCTTAAATCAGTTTTATGGCAAAACAACTTACAGGCTTTTTAGAAATATATCAGATAAACTTTAACCAGTGTCCTCTTAGTGGAATTTTTAAAACTTGAAAGTCCATTGTGAAGAACGCCATTCATAGACAAGATGGTACCCTATTTGCTGATTCTTTTCTTTATATAGTATCCTGCACATTCTGTTTTGTGTTGGAATAAATTTTAAATTTTTAAGATTTCCCCCCGTTATTACAAACTTTTCAAAATAACCATTTAAATGTAGTTTTTATTGAAGAAATGACTCCATCTCTTTATCATTGCAGTAATTTAGTATGGTGATGGAAAATTTAATTAATGCTAATGAAATGAACTTGATTGTAGTAACCTTGATATTGATGGGATTAATACAATGAAGCCTTATATATAGCCCCATCAGAGCACATCTAAGAAGTTTGCTTTAATAAGAATTTTAAAATATTTATTCAAATGGGAATCAGTTGTTTAAAGAAATGAAACAAATTTAAAGGTACGAGGTGTCCTCTGTCAAATTTCAACTTCTAAAGAATTGGATTAGCCTTTTATTTGTGTGTAACTTAAAAAAGACCTAACAGGTTAATGTCTTTCTAATTCATTTATTATTCTTGGTATTTCTTAAATTTTAGATAGCAGTTAGTACCATCCTCTCTTGATTTCCTTCATAGCTACACATTTTTATATTTTATATTATGTTTTCTCAATCAATACTCAGCTGCTTTGCCTGCCATGCAACTTTTTTGGTGGAAAACTAAAGCGTTCTGTGGCCTCTCTTATTCTTTGCCTTGTGCAAGATGAGGGAATAGCAATGTAAAAAGGTTCAAGGTTATATTTACTTAGAACTCTTTTCCTTTCCAATTTGTCTTATAAGATATCTCCCTTTTTGCTTTTGGATTGGAAGAAAACCCTGTAACTGTTATTTTATTAGCCTTATTAGTATTAACTTTCCTTCACCTCAGGTATTTTGAGAATTTTTGTGTTGCATAAATGGATAAAGTTGAAAGCTACTATTTGTGAGCTAAGACCTGTGTATAATAATTTTCTATGTGGATGATTTATCTAGCACAGATTTCAGGATACTTATAACAGTATTCTTTCTAAGATGATAGTACCTATGTATACAAATGTTTCTCATGATTTGTTATGTAAGGACATATGAAAATGAGACTTGGTTTAATCTATTTTTCCCAAATTAGAAATTTGGTGAGATTTACCATCGGGTTTATAGCATTTGAATTTTTGTTTTATGAATACAACTAATTTTTATAATATTGAGTTTATAATATTAAAAATGAGGTATCAGCTTTCTCACATGCCCAACAGGTGACAGTGTGGAAAGGTGGTAGGGACTGTTGTCAATGAGAGCAAGTAGTACTTCCTGACAGCATTCTGGTTCAAAAGATTAAAAACCACTCTGCTTGCCAAGCAGAATGTATTCTGCATGCTGCCTGTTTTGTAACCCTTGATCTGAAATTTTGGAGGCCTGAAATTTATAAGAGAATGAAATTATAAAATGCTGAGTGCTTTGGGTTTATTTTGAATTAATCTGTTACTTTAAAATCAAAATATCAGCATTTAGAGGTAATAACACAAGATATTATGAAGCTTGGTATTATAAATTTCATCTACAGCTAAAGATTCTAAAATAACTTATTGGCAGGTTTTTTTCCCTAAGAATTAGGATTTTTTGATATGTTTATTTTTCATTTTGTTAATATTTTAAAATTTTTGAGTGACTAATATGGTTATGAACAAGATATGTATGGTCAGCTTCTGTTCTGTCATTAAAACGTCAGATAAATATCATTTTAGCTATAACCTAAAAATGTTTTTTTTTTTAAAATGGCAGATATTCATTTAAAAGCAAAATGTATTGATTTAGTTTGCTGTATGATGATGGTCTAATGGAAGTTTTATAAGCTTTCTTTTGTCCTAACTCAGAAGAGTATATGTCAGAGTTTTGGAATATGTCTTTAGCCAAGAATTTTCTCCACTTTAAATGTTTACAACTTGTACAAAGCAAAAAAGAATGTGTGTAACTATATTGAGCAATATAGTTTTACTTATATTATGTTTGCCAAAAACAAATAAAAGATGAATGGATTAAATCACCATTTATTTGTTCAAATTGTCATTCTTTAACAATTTTAGAATTTAGAAATAGAGAAAACTCATTTTGTTTTAGAATTATATCCAGGTTTTGTTTTATCTTTACATGTAATTGAGAATAATATAATCAAAGATTCTTGCAATTAAGGGACTTGGACTAAGTATCTAAGCATAGCCTTGTACTCCAAACAGTACAAAGGGAGATATAATAAAGTAATAACCATTTAAGCCATGGTTCTTAGAAATCAGGCAGAAGCTTAGCACCTTTTAAAATAATGAATGTTTATTTAGGGTAAGTGAATTCAAATAATATTTTAAGGCCTCTGGTGTTAAAAAAATTAAAAAAGAATAAACATTTGGTGCAAGAATGTGGAACAGTAAGAAGTTTATATAAATTAACCCTTTGTACTTGGAGATATCTCGTGGATCATCTACCAGCAACTTGACTGCACTTTTTTACGAAATAGAGTAGAAAACAAATCACTTCATATTAAATAGTATAACGTTGGAACCAATTCTTTTATTGTAATGATATTGGCTTATAGTAAAATTTTGGACATTGAGAAACTTATTTATGACAAAAAAATCAAAATTTTATATCTTGTATTTTTCTAACATGTGAAATAGTCATTGATGTAATTGAAGGTTCATGTATACGAGTTGTGCAATAGTAATTTGATGTCTTTCACCTGGTGTTTATCTGTTTGAGCAGACAATGCAGTCTTGTTTTTTTCCTATCACATTAATAATTTGCAATTTATTGTCCAGTCTGTTTTTCAAAGACAATGTGGAAGGCACACTCATGATTCCTGAAAACCACTTCTCAACTGATCAATCAGAACCTAACATATTTCAAATGGAACATAAGTTTTTCATTGTTTTGAATGGAAAACCTCAAAGAAACCTACATTTTTGAAAAATTTGCACTTGCATCAGTTTGTTATGTGTAATCAGTGGTTTGCTAGATTTATGATGTCCCTCAAAGAGAACATCTGAGTGCAGAGGGTTAATGTTTTCTCACAATTGTTAATGTGGTATCTTCTTGATGTACAGGTTGTCATGAACTAGCTGAAAGAGCATATCAGTTCATTTTCTGAGATTTGGTGATTTTGTACTGTTTTTTGCTTTTGTTGAACAAACAAGAGGTTTTCTAGAGTCTTCCTCCTGTCTTAAATCTTTCTCCTTAGAACTCATGGAGTTCTCAGTTTTAGGAAGCATCAGTTCCTGTCTTTTAATCTACCATTGTTTTCTCGTACTTGAGGCCTTTGAACTACCATTCAGATTTGGGTGCTTTACCCAACCTGCTTACCTGGCTTGCTTGTCTTCTTGGTCTCAGTTTAAATAGTACCTACCTAGGCAAGCCTCCTCCCATCTGGGCTAGGTTAGATACCCCAGCTAATGCATGTGTCTTTCTAATACCTACACCTTTGTACAAACTTATATTTAGTTATTTTTTAAATCTTTTTTTTCCCTCTAGTTTGTTAAGTGCTTAGAAGCAAGAACTTGTTGACTGCCATAGAAATATATAGCACATTGTCTGGCCTGTCTACATTCATTATTTAATAAATGTTTGTTGAGTCTTAGGGTATCAATTGAGAAGATAGGATATGACTAAGGAGTTGCCATTAGGCAACAGAACACAGAAAACAGAGAGATGGAAATGACTTAGAATTGTGCTTGCTCACAAAAGGCCTGCTTTCTGATTTATCTTGACCTTGGGTGAATTCTTCAAGTCTTGGTTAGTTAAAGGGAGTAAGAGAACCCAAGAGAGCTTTCTTTTTTCTTAACTTCTAATAGTATAATACGGTTGTTACCTTCATGTATCAATTAGGACAATATCTGATTTTATTGGATCTACACAGAATATAAAGATCCTATATAATAATTGTGCAGATCAAAAAATATTAAATGCTTTGTTAATATACTGACCGTGAAGAAGTTTATAGTTATATTTTAGTATAATTAGGATGACTAGTATGACTTGCTGAAATCACTGCCTTTCTACAAGGCTGCTGAATTTTGAATTCCCTGAGTAGGGATGAGTTATAATCTATGTACTACTTTTACTTTTCTGTCTCACCCTTGTGTTGACCAAAGGAAACTTTATTATTGTTTATAATTAACCAATATAGCATTAACATGGGGATTAATGACCCCAGTGCGTGAGTTTGATGAGCAAAAATAATGACCTCATTTAAAAAAGTATATTGCTATTTTTGATCAGGTATTTTTACTCCCACTCTCCTAACTAACTGGGAAAGCTTTATACACCTAGATTAGAGTTTTCCAACCATAGCACTGTTGACATTTTAGTTGAATAATTCTTTGTTGTGATGGCTCGTCTGTGCATTATAAGTTTAACATCATACTCTACTTACTCAGTGCTAGCAGCAACCGCCCCTAGAGCTGTGAGAACAAAAAAATGTGTCCTTGGGGTTGAAATCATCCTAGTTGAAAACCACTTACTAAATCATAAGTTTTATTGCTAGTGAGGTGGGAAAGTTATAAGGAAAACCATAACAATTGGGCATGTTAGACAGATATTCATCTACTTTACATGATGTTGGCAACTGCCTAATGCCAGACTTCACATAAATCCCCTTTGAAAAACTCAGTGGACCTTAACTTTTTTTCCTTTTTGTTTCTTTGCCCACATTCTTTTTATATCCTTACCCACTGAAATGTGTTTATTTGACTTGAGATCACTGGTGGTAGCTTTCAGGATAGATTAGGTTAGGCTGTGGTAACAACTCAGTAATCTTGGTGTCGCCTACCGACAAAGGAGTATTTATTGTATGTGCCACATTTTGCAAGCTGCTTGGGGGCTCTGCTCTGTGTTTCTGCACTCTAGGACTCAAGCTAGGGCCAAGTTGTCACCAATCTTACGCTTTGTTAGAAGAGAGCATTCTGGAGGGTTTTGCTCCAGCAAATTCTGTGGCTTAGAAGAAATAAATCTCATTTCCATTCATTGGCTGGAATTTGTCACATGGCCTCACCCAAATAGAGTTCCCAGAATGTCAGTCCTACCATGTGCCCTGAAGGCTGGGAGGTAGAATATTACTAAGCATTATCATAAGTAAGGGAAATTGTGGCATTTAGAGTCAGACTTGCATTAAGTTTGACCCTGGCACTTATTAACTATTTAACCTTTCAGAGCTCCAGTTTGCTCATCAAAAAACATGAATAGCAATATTCACCTTGTAATCGAATTATAAAGATAAATAGGGAAGTTTAATGATAGATCTAGCATTTTAGCATATTCTTTGTAACTTATGGTATTTATGAGAATAATGGTTATTATTTTGTGAGGTTTTTTTGGTCTATATGTCACCTAGAAGGGAGGCAAAAGCATAATAGAGAGGCTATTAATCTCTTTTGGAAAAGTAGGACTGTCAAGGTGGTTCATGAAGCAGAACCTTGGGACGTTAGAAAGAGGGGAGGTTTCACTATTGCCCTTAGTGTTTTTAGCATGTAGGAATTTTTAGTAACTTTTAGGACATAATGAGACCAAAGAATTATTTCATATAATAAGGCAAATATTCTCATAGTATTTCTGTTTTGCTTTCTATTGAATATCTCAAAGCTTATATTCTACTTGGAATTAAGCTGTCAAGATTTTTGATCAACATAGAGGTTGTCAGGTCTGGTTTTGATAATCTTCACTGAGTTCTTAAACTTTTTTTTTTAGATTGGAAAATATGGTTTATTTATTTATTCATTTATTTATTTTTGAGTTGGAGTCTCACTCTATTGCCTAGGCTGGAGTGCAGTGGCATGCTCACAGCCTCAACCTGCTGGGCTCAGGCGATCCTTCCACTTCAGTCTTCTAAGTAGCTGGAACCACAGGCACATGCCACCATGCCCATCTAACTTTTGATTTATTATAGAGATGAAGTCTTGCCAAATTGTCCAGGCTTGTCTCGAACCCCTGGGCTCAGGGAATCCTCTTACCTCTGCCTCTGAAAGTGCAGGGATTACAGGTGTGAGCCACCATGCCCAGCTGGAAAATAGAGTTTATTTAAAAAGTAAATTAGAGAGAGAAAGAGAGAGAGAGAGAGAAATTGATTCCCCGAGGTAGGGTAGGGGGCCAAAACTTAAGAAAACATGGCCTGGCCATCGCTCAAAGAACACATGGCCAGACCCTAGCTTAGCAAGGCAGTGGCTGAGTTCTTAAACTCTTGAATTGTGGATGAATTAAGAAAACACCTTTCCTAAGTTCCACAAAGATATTCAAGTGCTTCTTATAAATATTTTGCGTATGTTGTAATATTTACAAAGCATATTTTAATTATTGCAAAGAAGAACACCGTTCGTACATGGAGCTGTTTATTTAACCTTGTGGTTTTGAAAAAAAGTTGTGTGTGTGTGTGTGTGTGTGTGTGTATTTCTTCCTCACAACAGTCTGGATTTAGCCTCTACCATGCCACTGAAATTGCTTCTAAAAGTTATACCAGTGACCACTGTTTTCTCCTTAACTTACTGGACATCTCTGCTACATTTCACATTGCAGACTACCCTCTCCTTGAAATTCTCTCTCCATGATACTACTCTTAGCTGATTCCTCTTTCTTGGACTCTCTTCTGGTTTGTGCCTCTCTTTGACTGTCCCTCAAGATGTCACCCTTGACCCTCTTTTTCATACTACATCAGAGCTTCCAAGCTGGTGGACTGAGTGTGGCCCAGAGATGTATTTTGTTAGGCCTATATAGTGATTAAAAGAAAAAAAAGAAAATAAGTGAATTAACTAGTAATACTTAAGAGCTGGGAGATTACACCTAAAAAAAAAAATCTATATTTTCTTCTCAAAAAATAAGAAGGGCTGTCAACACAGCACTAAGCCAAGTTTTCCTCATGGCAGCACTCAGCAAGAGCTGAATAGTGGCTGTTGGCTTTTGACAGGGCATGTATCGTTTGTTCACTTACTACCATCTCCACCTGGTCTGCTAACTTACATTTCTTGTTTCAGTAAAAAATGCTTTGTTCTCAAGCCAACGTTTTGGTATTATCTTACACCATTCCCCTTTACGTTCCCCTTTCTGGTTTATTCCCTCCTTAATTAGACTTTGTAGATGTTTAACTGTCTTACTGGTTTTGGTTTATCTCAATATTATATTTTCTAGTCTATTCATTGATACTTTATTTTGATTGGCTACTTCCTTATGTTTTTGATGTGTTTGATATTGGTAGATGCTCCCCAAAATACAAAAATATGTGTTTGTATTTTGTTGTGTGCTTGTTTTTAAGTAGAATATTGACAGGGTCATTCAGCCTAGTGGTAACTAAATGCTAGTCTTTAAACTGATCCCATTGGCAAAATAACATATTTATTAAACATATTGAGTTTTTCATAAAGCAAATGTATTCAATTTAAAGAAATGTATAGGTTATGTTCTTTTAGCAGGAGGGTATAAAATGTCCTTTTATAAAATTACAGTGGTAGTGGTTGAGAGTTAATTTTTTTAAAATGGTCTTTCTTGATAAAATTAAGATTTGATAACCCTGGTATTTCATCTGATACCTCCTGCTTTAAAGTGTGTGAACCATTAATATCAACCTCATAACCAATTTAAGGATTCTGTATGTAACATCTTCAACAGATCTTCACTTAGCCCCTCATTTGAACTTCTCTAATAAGAGTATACTCTTGCACACTAGCCATGTGGCTAGTGTATCTAAATAATAAGTCAGATACTTATCTAACTAGTCTAAGTAATGTAAAGTAATAAGATATCTAAGCTATCTGAGTAATAGGTTGAATAGTGATGGATAAAGAAGAAAATAGTGGTGTGCAGGTGGTAGAAGTGAGACAGGTCTTTTGCACAGTGAGCATAGCACCTTGGATTAGCCCTAGGGGTAGTGCTTGCACATTCAATTTGTTAACAAAAAAGTGGAGCTCTTGATGTAAATATGTATGTGAGATTGTACAAAAGAAAACAGCACTACCATTTATTGAGCACTTAGCTATATGCCAGGCAGTGTGCTAAATGCTGTACCCATATAGTTTATTTACTCCTCATAAAAAACAGAGTTTGCTGTTTTCATCCCTATTTTTTAGAATAGGGATGAATTTGAAGAGGTTGAAAACAAATAACTGCTTAAGCTACATAGCTAGTAAGTGACCCTAGAAGGCAGATTTTTGAGACTCCATAGCCCTTTAAATCAAACCTTCTATTTCCATATTTGAAAAGAAAACTAACCAAGAGAAACGTAATACCCTTCTTTATTGCAAGACAGAATTTCTACAGCAGTTTTCAAGTACATGATGCATTTGCTCATGTTTGAAACTTTTACCCCAAGTCTCAGACCATGTTTTAATCACAAAATAGGCTTGCCAAAACAAATCAAATAATTGCATTGGTTTCTGCCATAACCTGTGTTTATGAACTTCTATTTTTCATGCATTTTTCCAACTTAAAAAAAATGTTTAACTTGTCACAGGGGCCCTTGTCATAGTTAGAAGTAGCCAGGTTCTTTTATATTATGGAGTGCTAATAAATGGAACAAGTCTTCCTTGTGTTAATAAAACGAATGATTGTTTTAAGTTTAAGGCCCTAGGATGCTATATATTTTAGCATTCTCACAGCACTTTATACTTCCAAATTAGTTTATAGTTAGATATTTGCCATGCAATCTCAGTGGAATAGAGTGGTATTCTTCTTGTTTTACTGATGAGAAGAGAGATATATATAGCCAGTATGACTGACTTTCACAGTTTACATAACAAGTCAATAGCTCTGGATTAACATTTAACTTTAGGTTCCTAGTTTTGGTCTGAGTTCATAGGCTGATGCTATCTTAAAAACCTGATAATATTTCAATTTTCCTGCAAAATGGATTGATTTCTACTTGCTGGGAAAATACTAGATGCTGACATTCCACAAGGCCAACCTATACAGCAGAGAGCAGCAACTCTTTCATTCCTCTGGCTGCCTATAGGGAATGTGTTTAAGACGCAGGTCAACACTCAAAAGTTTGAAATAGCAAACTCCATCTCTTTTTCTGTGTCTCTCTTCCTAGGTTTTCAATGTCTTTTTTTTTTTTTTTTTTTGAGTTGGAGTCTTACTCCGTTGCTCAGGCTGGAGTGTAGTGGCATGCTCATGGCCACCCTAGCGTCAACCTGCAGCACTCTGGTGATCCTTCCGCCTCAGCCTTCCAAGCATCTAGAACTATAGGCATGCGCTACCATACCCAGCTAATTTTTTGATTTTATTGTAGAGACGAGTTCTCACCATGTTGCCCAGGCTGGTCTTGAACCCACGGGGCTCAGGCAGTTCTCTCGCCTTGGCCCCCAAAGCGCTGGGATTACAGACTTGAGCCACCGTACTGGGCCTCCAATGTCTTAATAAAGCTGCACCTGTGCCACAGCCCTACCCTGCCAAATCTCACCCAACTCTCATCTCCCTACTTCACATCCTAAATTGTGATTCATCAAATGTACCTACAAAGAGGCTGGGTTCTAGTTATAATCCTACCCATGTTATGCCTATCATTTTCCCTCTAGCCCTTTTTCTTTGTCACCTAGAGTAGTACAGACTGACAATCACTTTTCCTACCTCCAGTCTTACCCCCTTAAACCCTTCCTTTATGCTAGTAGAGTGAACTGCCAGAAATTAAAATCCAGCTAGTACCTTCCTGTATTGTTTGTATTTTTAAAATATTCTGTACATTCTGATGTTTTGACACCTTGGAAAACATTTCTGGCTGGAGGGAGACTGCTTCTCCTGGGGTTAGCTGATTTTTAGAGATAGCAAAGGGCGGGGGCAGCCAGGATTATGCTTCTAATATGCTAACTAACCTAGCCTCCTCTGTCTGGCCCATACACCCCAGCAGACCATATTCTTTTGCCCTAATCATACCAGGAAACCAGGGACCACACGCTTATGACCTAAAGCCCACCAGAATTTTTCAAGCTAGGTCAACAGTTTACTTTTCTCTGCTTTGTCTTTTCAGTGGAGACTCCAATAAAGGCCCTGGGCTATACTTTATTCTCACTGCCCTTTTCGGCCTCCTGGCTGACCCTGATCCTTTCCCAAGTGGCCCTGTGTGACATGCCATGTCTCCTTTTTCTAGGCATTCGAGTATCAACTTCCTTCATGACAGTCACTTCACTTACTTTACCTGATTAAAAGAAATTCTGGGTACTTTAAAATCTATTTTCTAATCCTAAACTATCCAGTGGCTTCCCATTTCTATAGGATGGCATCTACTCTCCTCATCATGGTATTTAAGGGAGGTCTCTCATAACTGGTCGTATGTACCCCTCCAGTGTCTCCTCTCATCACTTCTTTCTTTAGGCTTATGCACTAGAATTAATATTATTCCCCAGGCACTGGAATTAATTATTTATGTTCCCCATGAACCTGTGTATTTCATGCCTCTGAACTTTTTCTTCATGCTGCTTTTATTTAAGTGCTTTTCCTTTAATATTTATCTCCTCGGTTCTTTTTTTTTAATGTAATCCATTATTACTGGACTCAGCAGTTAATAGCAGAAAATCCTCCTTGAGCCAACAGATCAGGCTCTTTGCCACTTTGTGTACTTACTTTAATTAGCATTTACCTTGTTGTACTGCAGTTTTCTCTTCCTGAGAGAAGTCAGCACTCTAAGCCAATGATCTATCTTGTTTACTACAGTGTTTCCAGTGCCTCAATGCTCTAATGGTGCCTGGCATACAGTGGGTCCTTAATGAATATTTGATAGATGATCTGTACATTTCTAACTTTACTCTAGACTCTAAGCTCCTTGAAGGTAATGACCATGACTTATTTGTGTACTACGCATTTTTGACAGCACCTGACAAATGGTATGTCACTTAATATTTTTGACTTCTGTGACCCCCCCCCCATATGTATTGCTTGTTTGTTTTGTTTTGTTTTTTGAGTCAGGGTCTCCTTTTTTGCCCAGGCTGGAGTGCCCTAGCACAATCACAGTTCACCACTGCCTCAACCTCTCAGGCAATACTTCTGCCTCCACTTCCCGAGTAGCTGGACTACAGGCATGTGCCACCATGCCTGGCTAAATTAAAAAAAAATTTTTTTTGTAGACACAAGGTCTTACTATGTTGCCCAGACTGATCTTGAACTGGCCTCAAGTATTCCTCCTGCCTTGGCCTCCCAGAGTGCTGGGATTGCAGGTGTGAGCCACTGTGCCTGGCCCTCTTTTTTTCTTATATTTGTATGAACTTTAATTTATGACACTGATGGACTTTATGTAAGGTGCTCTTTCAGACAACACCTGAATACCTGAACCTGAGTCTAATTTAATGAACACGTAATATATACCCATGCTACACCAAGCATGCTGTTAGAGATTGCCATTTAAACATGGCTTATTATAGCAAGGGAGAAATATAAAAAGAACTAAAATATAAAATGCTGGACTAGATCTTACAAACTCCTCTTTAAACATCAATATGGAAGCAATTCTGTCTGTAGAGAAGGTTACAGTTCAAGAAAAACAATAGCAGGAATATTTTATCAAGATTTTCGGCTGGGCACGGTGACTCAAGCCTGTAATCCCAGCACTTTGGGAGGCCAAGGTGAGGTGGTTTCTTGAGCCCACGGATTAGAGAACAGCCTGGGCAACTTGGCAAGACCTCATCTCTACAATAAATAAAAAAAAATTAGCTGGGCATTGTAGCGCACGCCTGTAGTTCTAGCTACTTGGAAGGCTGAGGCAGAAGGATTGCCAGAGTTCAGCAGGTCGACCGTGGGTGGCTGTGGGGATGCCACTACACTCCAGCCTCGGCAACGGAGTGAGACTCCAACTCAAAAAAAAAAAAAAAAAAGATTTTCAAGAATTAGGCAGGTAGACATGGAAGAGTTATTTAGAAAGGCAAAATGAGCAGCAGAGCTAATGTACTTGATGTTGTTGAGGAATAGTGTGGAGTTACCTAAGGTTAGAGTACATGATCTGTAAACAGAATTTGTATGTGATGTAGCTGGGGCTAGACTGTGATAAATTTTGAGTTGGGATTTTCATTTATAAGCATGACATGTTTCTTTATTGGAGATGTAGGTTTATTGTAGAAATCTGGCCAGTGTCAATGACAGTATAATGACAGAATATATAATGGGAGCAGAAAGTAGTCCAAGTAGGAGATGATAAGACTTTGAACTATGATGTTAGGAGTGAAAAGCAGATAGAAGCGAAGGGTGGTGATGTGGTGGATTTGTATTGAGTCAACTTAGCTAAGCTCAGACTGTATCTCAGAATCCCCTTCGCTCTGACCACAAGAGATATCATGCACAACATTTGGAAGTCATACGTCAAGTGGCATCAGTGCAACCAGTGCAGGGGCACCAATTATTAATATCACATACACTGTTGCTGATTTGCTGGCTTATTCATTGGAATGAATTGGCAGCTGAGCCTGCAGTTTCTTCCACTTCTGCTGGATCTTCTCCTTCAGCTTCTCTGGCTCTGGCAGACATCACTAGGCACGAAAGCACCAACTACCACAATTACATCAGGTCGAATACAGGTAATAAATTCCATATTCTATATAAAATGTCTAATTGTTTTTGATAGTTTTTAACTGAATTTTGGTACAGAATTACCAATATTTCTAAGTTATGTAGAGTAAGAGTTTTGGGACAGGCCTTGAATTAGAAGGACCTTGATGAGACTTACAGAAGCCTAATGTTACTCCTGGAGGCTTTTGGTAAGGGTTTAAAGAAGAAAGAGAAGAAAGCTTTGGTGAGAGAAATATTATTGGAAGCTAGAAGAAAGGTGACTTCTATGGCATAGTAGCAGAAAGTATAGCAATTCTGGCAGCATTATCAATGGAATATATATATATATATATATATATATATATATATATATATATATATATATATAAACTATCTCAACTGTATAATCTAATGAAGGAAATTCTAGGCAGTATTGAAGGTCCTGTCTGAATTCCTCTAGCTGCCTATAGTAAAAGAGGAGAAAGGCAAGCAAGAGGAAGAATTGTTAAATATAAAGGAGCAACAACTTTTTGGGTTTGAAAAATAAAACTGTTTCTCATTCCCTGCCTTTCCAGACAGTAAATGATGCTAAACTTAAGCAATGTGTTCCAGACAGAGCAAATCCAGTAAATTATAAGCTGTTTCAAAAGAAGTCCACAAAGTTTTCAAAGGGTTTGTATCAGTTTGGGTTAAAAAGAACAGTGTAAAATGAAAAGATAAACCATTGCACACTGTTAGTAGGAATGTCAAATGGTACAGCCATTGTGGAAACCAATCTGGCAATGTCTCAAAAGGCTAAACATAGAGGTACTGTATGACCCACAAAAGTATATACCCAAGAGAAATGAAAACTTGTCCACATAAAAAATTGGACACAGATGTTCATAGCAGCATTGTTTGTAATAACCAAAAAAGTAGAAACAAAGTAAATGCCCATCAACTGGTGAATAGAAATATAAAATGTGGTATATCCATACAATGGAACATTATTTGGCAATAAAAATAAAAGGACTACCAACACCTGCTGTAACATGCATGAGCCTTGAAACATACTAAGTGAAGAAACCCAGTCACAAAAGACCACGTATTATATTCTATCTATACAAAATGCCCAGAATAGGCAAATAGAAATAAACAGTAGATTTGTGGTTGCCTGAGGTTGGGGGTAGATGGGAAGAATGGAGAGTAGTTGTTAAAGATGCCAAGCTTTGTTTTTGGGGTGATGAAAATATTCTAAAACTGATTGTGGTGTTGAGTACATAACTTGGTGAATATACTAAAAAACATCGACTTATATAAATGGACGAATTAATTTATATTTCTTTTTTTTTTTTTTTTTGAGTTGGAGTCTCACTCTGTCGCCCATACTGGAGTGCACTGGCCGCTCCTGGCCACCGCAGCCTCAACCTGCTGGGCTCCGGCAATCCTTCCGCCTCAACCTTCCCAGTAGCTGGAACTACAGACGCGGGCTACCATGCCCGGCTAATTTTTGATTTATTGTAGAGATGAGGTCTCGCCAAGTTGCCCGGGAGGGTCTCGAACCCACGGGATCAGGCAATTCACTTACCTCAGCGGAATTACAGGCTGAGTCACCGAGCCCGGCCTTAATTTATATTTCAATAAAGTTGTTGCCACACAAAAAAAGAGACCTTTGGAACTTTGAATGTCTATGGACAGAAAGCAGTCTGAAAAAACTACTTGGCATACATGGGCTGCGTTTTATGAAAAATAAAGAAATTCAGAGGGTAGAATCAAAAGCCCAAACAGGCGAACCAAGAGCTAATTCCAGGTGGTAGTATTGAATCATACTTGAGGAACTGACAACTTGTGCCTACTTAGTGGCTATTTTGTCCCTCTGATTTTTTCTGTTTTTGGATGGGGAGAGATAAAACTTGTCTCTTTAGTTCATAAGTCTTCAGATTATGATGAACTCTATTCAAGATGGACCTAAGGACCTGCCCCCGAAGAGGCGCATCTACCTTTGCACCTAGTTTAGATGACAAGATCTTTGGACCTGATGCCCTAAATAGAAGAAACTTTTGAGGAAGGGAGTTCTAGGAAGAAAGTGTCTTTATTTTACAGGAGGAAGGTAAATAGCTCCTGACCACAGGGTGGACTGTGGTGGGTTTTAAAACATGTCCACAAATTTTTGGTCACTTGCCATCAAGAGATAAAGAGTCTGATTTTTCTTCTTTGTATATGGCCTGCCTCAGTGACTGGCATCTAATGAATAGAATGTAGCAGAAGTAATGCTGCATGACTTTTGAAGTAAGGTCATGGAAGTGATACAGCTTCCACTTCACTTTCTGTTTTGAGATGCTTATCCTTAGAACCACGCCACCATGTTGTGAGGAAGCCCAAACCACATTGGAGAGGCTCCATGTACACGCTGACTACCCTGAGGACCTAACCAACAACTAGCATCTACCACCAAGTGTGGGTAAATGAGCCTTTAGATAATTTCTGCCCCAGCTTTTAAGTGGCTAAAGTTGTCACTAAGAGAAGTTTAGACAAGTCTTACTCAAATTAAGATTTGTGAATAAAATAAATATTATTTTAAGCCATTAAGTTGTGAGGTGGTTTGTTCCCCAGTGATAGATGACTGGAACAGGTGGTATTAATAGGATTCATTGCATGTTGGAAGTAAAGAAGAAGAAATTAAGACTTGACTGGGTTTTCTAGGTTCTGCAAGTTAATGGCAGTATCGGATTGTAGTGGCCTATTTACACACTCAAGGCAGTAGCAAATTGCCAGTGTTTGGACAGTGTCAGCTGGGTTACTGGCCACAGAATAGTTGCTTTAGAGGTGATGATTGTCGTGGGACATTTAAAACAACAATCTTATGACTAGCATATTTAGACAGTAACAGATTTATTTTTCTTAGGAAATGAAAATAGTATCAGAGTAAAGAAGTTGAAACAATTTTGGAAGCGATAAGGCAAAGAGCAGTGATTAAGAAGTTGAAAATTATTGTATCTATCCTAGCAACTGAAAGTCAGTATTAATCAGCACCTTTTGTTTTACTGTTATGATACTGATGTTATAATAATCCCTTTATATATTTAATGGTCCTTTTTTAGAACTTTGGCGCTTGCTTTACCCTCTTCTGGAAAGGGTCTTGCCTCTAATAGCATTCTCTCAGTGAGGCTGTCCTTGGGTCATCCTATTTAAAATTGTAAGCGTGGCTGGATGTGGTGGCTCAAACGTGTAATCCCAGCACATTGGGAGGCCAAAGTGAGAGGACTGCCTGAGCCTGTGGGTTTGAGACCAGCCTGGGCAGAATGGTGAGACCTTGCCTCTACAATAAATAAAAAAAATTAGCCGGGTGTGGTAGCGGGCACCTGTAGTTCCGGCTCCTTGGAAGGCTATGGCGGAAGGATCGTCGGAGCCCAGCAGGTCGACGCTGGGGTAGCGGTGAGTGTGCCACTGAACTCCAGCCTGGGTGACGGAGTGAGACTTCAACACACACACACACACACACACACACACACACACACACACACACACACAAGTAAACATCTAACTTCCCACACTCCCTATTTCCCTTTACTGTTTTTATTATTTTTCCTTAACACTCATTACCATCTAACGTACTAGATTTACTTATTTGTAAATGTTGTTTCCTTGAGGGAAGGGATTTTTGTCTTTTTTGTTGGCCGCTCTATTTCCAGTGCCTGCAATAGTGTTGAACATGTAGTAGGTGCTCAATAAATTTTTGTTGAATAAATAAAGTGGTTACTGAATTCCAAAGGAAGTATTGAATTATGTTCAGCATACTTTAAATGCAGAATGTAGTTTATAATGTTCAAGTTTTTGGAAATCAGCAATCTAAATGTGACACATATATATGCAGCGTAATACCTACAAGTCTTATCTGGGTATAAATAGGGTTGTGTTAATAATCAGATATTTCTGGCTGCAACCCTTCTCCCTTCTCCTTTTTTTCTTTGTTTTAATCTTTTATTTGGAAATTTTTAAACATACATGAAAATAACAAGACTAGTGTTATGAATTCCTATGTACTTATTACTCAGCATTAATAATCACCAATAAATCCTGTTTGATCTACTTCTTCTACCTACTTTTTTCCCTTGGATAATTTTACAGAAAACTCAAGACATCATTTTATTTCACCTGAAAATTTCAGTATGCATTTCTAAATGTTAAGCACATTTAAAAGAAACACTGCCACCATATCATCTTCACATATAACAGATTACTT
The DNA here is from genome assembly GCA_963574415.1 of Tarsius wallacei. Taxonomy (NCBI): domain Eukaryota; kingdom Metazoa; phylum Chordata; class Mammalia; order Primates; family Tarsiidae; genus Tarsius; species Tarsius wallacei. The sequence goes on from CAUYQG010010543.1 coordinate 55,297, forward strand.
TCTATCATCTAATACTCAATGCATAAACAACTTTCCCTGATTGACTCCAAGGTATTTTTATTTAAATAAAGATTCAAACAAGGTCCATACATTGTGCTGGCTGTTATTTGTTTTAAGCTTATTTCATAACAGTTTCCCCCCTTTTTATTAATGCTATTGGTTTGTTAGTGAAATCTTGTGTCATTTGCTCTGTAGAATTTTCCATGTTATAGATTTGTCTGAATGCTTTCCTGAGAGGTATCTAACTTGCTCACAAGTCCTCCTGTTTTTTTGTAACTGGTAGTTAGATCTCAAAACCATGTTTAGATTCAGGTTTAATTTTTAGGCAAGAACAATTTCATAGGTGGTGCTGTATACTTTTGTTTGTCTCACTGTGTCACCCAGCTTGGAATAGAGTGGCACGATCATGACTTACCACAGCCTCATTCTCCTGAGCTCAGACAGTTCTTCCACCTCAGCCTCCTGAATAGCTGGGACCACATGCCTACGCTACCATGCCCAGCTTATTTTTTGAATTTTTGTAGAGATGAGATCTCGCTATGTTGCCTAGGTTGGTCTCGAAATCTAGGGCTCAAGCCATTCTTCCACCTTGGCCTACCAAAATGCTAGGATTTTAGGTGTGAGCTACTGCACCTGGGCTGGACTTTGTATTGCATCACCCCTAAGGCTTATAACATGTGGTTGTTTCAATTTTAATGATGTTAAAATTGATTAATGGGTTATTAGCCTGAGTGCTTACTTATAAAGTTCATCATCAACCTTTCATCTAAGACTTTTAGCACTCAATTATGATTTTGCATGGATCCATTATTTTATTAGAATTTGCAAAACTGGTGATTTTTCTAAAGCTATTTTTTTCTTCCTCATTTAGTATTCCACTTCAATTCCTCTGTGAATAAGAACCTTATTAACTATTAGGTTGCACTGAAATGCACTTTGTACTGGAAGAGCAGAATAGAGCAGAATAAATGCTGGATTTTTTTCCTTTATTAATTTTCAGACTGAATTGGTATCCTGATGACTCCCAGTGTGATTAATGTCTCTTTTCTTTTTTTTAAAGAATGCCATTATGAGCTCTAAAATATTACTGTTTTGATGTGTTTCAGCCCACTTTAGATTATTTTTTCTGATCCTTTATATTTTCCATTTTTGACTAGTGAGAACTCCTAGAAGTTTGCGTTTGTGTTCTTTTGATGTGATCTCATTAGTATTTGATAACTTTCACATCTCTGGCATAAGATATCCTAGGCACACACATCTTGTACGTTTCCTGCCCCAAACCTGGACCAGCTATTTTTCCTCCCTATCTTTTACTTAGGAAATCATCTAATGTGTCCTGCCTTTAATACGGCAGATCTCAGAATGTTTTTGTTTCCATAACACACCAATTCTGCAATTAGAGATTCTAAAGCTGTGTAATAAAGAACTCTGATCCCTAGTGGTTACCTTCTTCATTCTCTTCTTCTCTTCCAAGATCATGGCTGAGAGATTGTTAACAAGAGCATTGAGTGGTGGTAAAAACACTAAGATCATTACTTTGAATGGTAAGAAGATAAAACAGATGCCCTCAACTTTAGGAAAACTACTCGGCCTGAAGACTCTAAACCTTCAGAATAACCTAATCCCCAAAGTGTGCCCAGAGATAAGCACCTTGACCCAGGTGAGGAACAGCATATCTTTTTTGGATTGAGGATGGAAAATAAGAGAGAAAAGAGGTGAGATACAGAACAGTAAGACTTCGATCTATGGAGACTAAGCTCTCTGGAGACATATGTGGAGAGTTGTTGGAGTGGCATCAGAAGGCTTTCTTGCTTAGGGAATTACATGTGGTAGTAAGAGAAGATGTTTCAATTTGTTCATGTGCTCTTTGGCCCACATCTGGAATCAGGGGATTAGGTCTCTGCCACCCTCATCTTTCTGGAGGGTGTCATCTGGAAAGGGATTGGAAGACTGGATCTGCTTGTCTACCTTGGGGGCTCACATCTGGAAGTAGGTTTGAGGCTTCCAGCGATGCTGTTCACCCTGGAGACTGTCCTGAAGCTTTTGCATATGGGATGAAGAGACATTTAAGATGTAGGAAGGGAATTCCTTTTCAATTTCCTAGGATAGGCTGAAACTTTGAAATGGACTGTTTGCAGGAAATAGGAAAGAGGGGACATTCATTTCTTCTGAAATAGTCTTTAAAAGAAGGTTAATATTTTAAATAAAGAGGACCCTTCTTAAAGAGCAACAGTTGACATAAATGAATCCCAGATGTTTGTGTTAAACATTGCTGCCTAACAATGTGAAACTCTAGCAGCTGAAAAATCTCAGGGTTGAGAGAAGACAAGGGATATTGACTTTGTAAGTTTATTTTGTTCACTCCTAAATTGTCATGAGCACAGGGAGAACCTATAACCAGCTAACGCATTGTATGTAGCTTACTAAATTTGAGTTCAGAGATCCAAATAAGACTTCTGTTTTCTCACCTTCATCCTACCTTTTATTTTTTAGGTTTAAGAATTCATTTGCATTTGTAATCTGAGGCTGCATCTTCCCAAGAAATAGGGTAATATTTACAAATTCCTCCATTCAGTAATAACTTCAGAAAATGCACTTGTAGTTACAGGACAGCAAGGACTTGGACTTTTCTAATGGGATAGAGGAGTTCTTATGCAAATGAACTTAGGACTTGACTGAACCATGAACACATTCTCTCACTCTGCTTGAATTTATTCCCATTAAAGAAATACTGCACATTATTTTAAGAAAATTGAATACTTAAAAAAACTTGTAGTGCAAAGCTATCTTCTCTTCTGTCTCATTCCTCTTGTCCCCAATCCTGATCTCCACCTATAACTACTTTTAACTTGTCTTTTTTCCTGTTTCTATTATAGGCATCATTCTTTATTTTCTAAATACAGTTATATTAATGTTAATGTGTTTCGTTTCTTCATAGTTTTTTTTTTTTTTTTTTTGTCACCCAGACTGGAGTATAGTGCTGCAATCATACCTCACTGCAGCTTCTCACTCCTGGGTGCAAGTGATTCTCCCATCTAAGCCTCCCAAAGTGCTGGAATTACAGACATGAGCCACCATGCCCAGGCCCCATAGGTATCTTTTAAATATAATATTATTACACCTTATTTCTTCTTTTATCAACTACAGTGTCTATTTAGTCTCCACTTTGTAAGATGACAATGTCAGCCTTTGTAGTCTATCTCCAGCTCTCCTTTTCCCTCGCAACTCTAAATTTCTTTTGTAACATTTATAGCATTTACATCCTATTCAGTTATAACCATGAAATCTTAAATCTTAACCATAAATCTTAATTTTGTCTCTTAAGGAATTCTAAAATTCTTAAATGTATATTTTTAATAAGTAAATATTCATATGGAGTCAACTACTATGATTATATTTTCTTCTATATCATTTTTGTTCCTTTGAGGTTTCTAATTGTCTTTTCTTTATTCTTGTGTCTTTTCTTTATTGTGGCCTCATTTTATTTCAAACTCAACCGTATTACATATTCTATCAAATGTACTCTTCCTTGAGATACTTCTTTCTAAGGCCTTCCTTCTGCCACAGTCTAAGCTGATTGCTATCTAGTCTTGCTGGATACTGTCAGCCTCGGACAGTATTACAAAAGTAATACTTTTAAGCTTCTTCACTCACAAAATGGTAACAAATAGAATTACAACATCAACCATTTATAGGGAGTCAGACACTATACCAGGAACTATTTATTCATTTTCTACAATCTTGCAAGGAAGTTATTAACCTGTTAAAAAATTTATTGTTTAAGATTTATTGTTCAGGAAGAGGTTGTTTCTTGTGAAAGGTCACCTAACCAGTGGATATAGCTATAAAATGAGGTCTCTTTGGAGGCTCCTTTTAGCTCTGTTACTTTATTATTCTATATATTTAGTGAGAAATTCATCAGGGTGTGGTGTTCATTTTACAGTTTCTAAAAACAGAAACTGAGTTGCCTAAAGATAGCCAATTTGAACACTAATGGATTATCCTCACCTCCCATTTGTTTTCATATTCATTCTTTTAGCAAATATTTACTATTTATTTTCTTGTGTTTATGCTGGTCCTGAGGATGCAAGGCATGCACAAAGTGTGGTCCCTGTCTTCATGTTTGAGAGTAAATTAAATGTGAATATATATAAAGTTATATGACTGGCATGTAGAACTTCTCAATACATTTTATTTGCTATTATGAGTAGCATTATCATTATGATATGACTAACAACAGTGATAAAATGGGGCAGGGAGTTCTTTAGTGAGTACCAATTCTACCTTTTTTCTTTGCTTATTTGACTAGTGAAGCTATAGAAAATTTCAGTCTCTTCTAATTACAAGGAAAAAAATGCATTAAATGTCCTATAATTTATGGTAAATATATTTGGCAGTGATGATTAAAGTACTAGGATGTCAACAGTTTTCAGAGAAGCACTTTATGAATTTTGAGGGCAAAGACCCTGTCTTGTCCCTATTGCTTGACACCTATTAAGCCACATCATGTTGATTTGAATGGAATGGGATAGAAGCAATTTTCAAAGTCCAGCTTGACCAAACACTGTACTATTGTGATCATGGGATCATGTGGGGACAAAGGTCCCTTATAGGTAATCAGCCATGTTTTAAAAATCCCCAAAGAAACAAATAGCCATCATCTCTAATTGTGTGCAACATTTTTGACATGCATCATAAAGTCCAGTGCAGTGTGGCAATGTTCCCCATAATCTGTTCTCATGTGCAGCTGCCCAGGACAAAGCTGTAGTCTGCCATGCTTTTTATTTGACCATAAACAATTGACAGTAAATAAGGCCAATTCTAACCAGAGTTAGGTAGTTGGTAAATTTGTTATTGTGTCCCTAGTCTCTCCTTTTTCTACTTTTGCTGTACTTAATGACCTCTAACCCAATCAACTTCATCCATTCATTCATTTACATATTCAACAACTAGTTATATGTGACTGCAGTGGACTAGACACTGCCAGGTGATGGCAGTACAAAAAAATAACAAAATTATTCACGTTTCCCCATTCTCAGGCTTAGTGGGGGAAAACTAATCAAACATCCAAATACATGTAAAATTATAATTGCAAACAGTGCTATGAAGGAGAACTGTATTGTGTTATGAGAGTCTCTAGTCAGAGAAGTCCGAGAGGGTGACCTGAGGGAGTGCAACTGAGCTAAGATCTGATGGTTAACAGTTACTCAGATGAACAGAAGCGGGATGGCTGTATACTGAGATTTTCCGTGTCTCTTCTTCCATGGGCATTCTGGTCTCCCTCTGTAGCCCTAGTAAAACAGAAAGGATCTGACGGCATTTATACTGTTTGCCAGCCTTTCCTTTCTCCTGTCCCATCCACTGGAAATGTTTTGTTTCTCCATCTAGTAAGTAATGTCTCCTGTTTTCTAAGTCTTGCTATCAAAACAGGGATTCATTTTGGTTTTTTGTGTCCTGTCCCGGTATGGGGCATCTAATGAGTTTCTTCTTTCTAAGTTCCTGTCATTCCTCCTTTGCTTCTGCTTCCATGCCTAGGCCTGCATGAAGCCTTCTGCATCCCTTCTGGAAATTCAGCTTCTCCCTTGAACTTACAGTAGGCGTGTAGAAGGGACCCAACCCTCTTCTCTCAACTGCCAGCTGGGTGATGTGAAACAACTCATAGACTCTCTCTGTGCCTTTCTTGACTCATCTATAAAATGGGCCTCATCATTCCTAGCTCCTTAAGTTCCAGTCAACATTACTCTCTTTCAAACTTCCAAACACTTAAGATTTTGCATCTTAATTGATGTCAATTTTGTATTGTAATTCTCCTTTCCTGATAATTTGTAACTCTTGTCCTTCCTTTGTATTTATTCTTTCTTTGTGAGGCTTCTGACAGAATGTTAGAAGATAATGGCTTGTTAATGCTTTTACTATGAATGCCAGTAGGGATTCCTCCTCAAATTTAGTGAGTAGGACGTGCCAGTTCCATGGTACTGGGTTGAACTTTGGACTTTAAGAGGCCAGCACTAAGAGTTTTAAGGGATCTCTATGAAGTATATAGAGATTAGATATCATGCTGGCCCTTGGAAACTTTCCCTCAATTTCCAATGAAATTATAACTGTTTTGAGAAATCAGACTTTCTGTGTTAGGAAGTTACTACAAAACTGAATAGTAGCTTTGGAATTGGCAGTTATTCATATAAACAAATTCCTTCAGGAACAGTTGGGCTCAGAAGAAGTATTTTGGCAGTTGCATTGAATAGCAGTTTGAAAGATGCCATAGCTTCCTTAAAGAAGGCATTTATAAGAATTAGCAGAGTGAACCATAATGCTCTCCTCCCCCACACACCTTGGCCATACAAATGCTAATTCAAAAATGTAAATCTATGTTGTTTTGTTCTCATTAGTTTTATTCAATTGTTTTTACAAAATAGTTTACAAAATCTGATGCTGTATTATGTACTACTTGATTATAATGAATGGGAATATCCTCTCTTCTTAAGGAGTTTAAAGATTAATATTTCTCATAGTAGCTCAAAGATATTTATGCATGTTATAGACAAATGATCTAATAGTTTATTCCAAGTCATGATTTAATTTAGGAAGACAGAGTTCCAGAGAAAGATGGACATTTCAGATTTTTTTTTATACTCAAAAAAATTTTCATCACTTGTTTATGTTTTTGTTTTACTCATGGACAAAGACTAATAGACAGGTGTAAAAATAAATCCTCTTTTGCAACCCAGAACTCATTGACGATGAGACAGTTTAATGTGATGGAGGTACTGATAACCATAAGGTTCCAGGATTGCAGAATTGATAATTAAAAAGTATAGGACATGAAGGTGAGCTCATCTATATTTAGTATTCCAATTTCATGATATATTAAGATGGTTTTTTAAATAAAGGCTTTTATTTTGAGAACAAGATCTCTGAAGTTGGAGGTATTTGCATATTCCACTGATCTGTACTATTGACTGATAGCTTAGGAATGAATATGACTTGAACTTATTCATGTTTAGAGAGGATGTCGAATTGAGAACCAGGTAGATTCATCTACTCTTAAAATGACCCTAAAGCAAATTGGTTGAAGAAATTATATCCCAGGGTTTCTAGGTGGGGCATTTTGAAGTGTTTATCAGTATATCCATTTTCAAGTGGAGATAAAAGAAGCCAAGATAAAAGAATCCTGGACTTACAGGATAATTGTGGAATAAGCATCAATTCTATTTAAAAAGAGCTGTCTTGAAGATATCCTTTGAAGTGATAAATTTTGACTCCAACTTTAGAAGACTCTGGCGGAGTTGATGGAAAGTAGAAGAAATCATGATGTGTAAGATTATTTGAATACAAATTTATTGATTAAAAAGTTTATCCAAGTTAATCATGGATACCATTAAAAAAACAAGTTAATCAAAAGACATAATAAGTAGCATAGAGTTTTCTGGTGGTAATTGATAGCTATGAGCATTGAATAATTAAATGTTAAGAGAGGTTGAATTGGTACAAGTTCTTGGTCTACGTGTGATATGTACTACATTGAATTGAATATGGGGGTTAGTGAGAATGAGCAGATGGCAACAATAAACAAAGTATGCAGCTCGTTAGAAGAAAATGAATCAACCTGGGCAGATTGGAGCAGACTGAGCTCAAAAGATATTTGATTTTGGAAAAAAGAAATGATGTAGAGCCATAATGAGTATTCCACAGTTTGAACCCTGGCTGACAACAGTTAACTGATATTTATTGAGCAACTGTTATATTCCAGATACTGTACTTTGAATGCTAAAAGAACCACACAGAGACCTTGTCATTACAAATTTCCAACAATAGAGGTAAGGTATATACATGAATCACTATAATACAAAGCAGAGGATAATAATTGGCAATAGAAAGGACAGTGTTTTGCAAATGCAAAAGGAGAATGGCATCATGGGGAAGCGGGTATATGCCAAGAGGGAACATTAAATACAGAATTCCATTATAATTATTGGAGAACCAAAGTATAATTCATATTTAATAGAAACAGAATCCCAAAACATATTATTACTGTAGAGACAATACAAAAATTTTTCTAGCAAAATTAACAGAAGTCATTCTGTGGTCATTTTTCTCTTTTCTGCAAATATCATTCAAAAGCAGCTGTGACCCAGGACCTCAGAGCTAGGATCACTCTGCAGGCACCTATGCTCCAGATCCCAGTTCTGTGGCATCTCTGTGTGCATCTGCACACCAGACATTGGTACCTCTGCCAGCGCAAACATGTTCATGTGCTAGACCTAGCACCAAGGATCTTCCCCTTGGCCACAGCTTTCTCCCCATTGGGAGAAAAAAGACCAGCAGGATCGCAGCAGCCTTCACCATTGGGGACCCCAACATATGCAAATCTATCAATGTAATACAACACATTAACAAAATGAAATAAAAAACCCAGACTACTCTCACAATAGATGCAGAAAAAGCATTTGACAAAGTTCAACATCCATTCACAATTACAACTCAACAAAATAGATGTAGAGGGAACTTAACATAAAAAAGGCCATATATGAAACCCCTACAGCTAACATCAAAGTCAATAAAGAAAAACTGAAAGATCTTTTTCCCGAAGGTCTGGTATAAGAATACCTACTGTCTTCACTTTTTTTCAACATGGTACTGAAAGTCCTAGTTGGAGCCATTAAACAAGAGAAGAAGAAGAAGAAGAAGAAAGCAACCAAATAAAAAAAAAGGAAATGTTATCTCTATTTGCAAATAATGTGATCACATACATAAAAAACCCTAAAGACTCAACAAAAAGTCTGTTAGAATAAATTAATTCAGCAAAGTTGTAGGTTACATTTATTGAGCAACTGTTATGTTCCAAATACTGCACTTTGAATGCTAAAAGAACCACAAAGTTGTAGGTTACAAAATCAACAGACAGAAATCAATTTTTTTGTACTGAAACTGTGAACTATCTGAAAAAGAAAACAATCCATTTACTGTAGGAACAAAAAGAATAAAATACTTAGGATTAAACTTAACCAAAGAGGTGAAAGACATGTACACTGAAAAGTATAGAACATCAATGAAGGAAAAATAAAAAAATTAAAGAAGATACATGCAAATGTAAAGGATCCCATGTTCATGGATTAGGATAATTTATATTATTAAAATGTTCATGTTACTGGATGTGATCTACATATTCAGTGTACTCCAAACCAAACCCAAATACATTCTTTAGAGAAATATAAAAAAACGATGTGAAAATCCACATGGAACCACAAAAAATCCACATGGAACCACAAAAGACCTTGAATAGCCAAAGCAATATTGAACAAGAGCACCACAGCTAGAGGCTTGTACTCCCTGATTTCAAAATATATTATAAAACCACAATAATCAAAATAGTATAGGTTTGGGATAAAAAAACACATGTAGATCAATAGGACAGTCAGTAGGGTTAAAAGACATCATACAGAATGGGAGAAAATGTTTGCAAACCATATATATAATAAGGAATTAATATCCAAAATATGTGAGGAGCTCATGCAACTCGGTAACCACATATATGATAGTGATCCCATAAGACAATACCTTATTTTTACTGTACCTTTTCTATGATTAGAAACATAGGTACATAAATATTTATGTGTTGCTACACAACAAATACTTACCACTGTGTTATAATTGCCTGTAGTAGTTAGTACAGTAACATGCTGTACAAGTTTGTAGCCTAAGAGCAATAGACTATGTCATAGAGCTTAGGTGTGGAGTAGGTTATATTATCTAGGTTTATTTAAGTATGGTAAGTCCCCTATATATGAACAAGTTATATTCCAGGAGGGTATTCATACATTCAATTTGTTCATATGTACTACAAAGCTAGCCTTAGGTACTCAACTAACATAATCAGCTATACAGTGCTGTACTGGAATAGGCTTATAATACATTCTGGGCTTAACATAAAGATATTGTACTGCTGTACTGTATACAGTACTGTATAATAAAGCACACAAAGTCACAACTACTTGTAGAGGATGCACGCACATGAAAATGTATATCAGACACCTGAACTAACTTACGTGATTGGACACATGAATGCATGTTTGCACCTTTGAAAGTTCACAACTTGAAGGTTCGAATGTAGGAGATTTACTGTACACTCTATGATGTTCATACAATGATGAAATTACCTAATGATGCATTTTTTTAGAATGTATACCTGTCATTAAGTGACACATAACTGTATGTATGTAATATTAAGACTTAATATATTTAATATATAATAATAATTACATTATTAGCCTGAATACATAATATAAATATATAATGAATATGTATGTTATTAATATAAACACTATTTAACTTTAGAAAAAAGAAAATTGTCATTTTCAACAGCTGGTATACATTATGCTAAGTGAAATAAACCAAGTGCAGAAAGACAAATACTATGTGATTTCACTTGTGCGGGGAATATAAAGATGTCAAATTCATAGACACAGAGGTAGAATTGTGGTCGCAAGGGTCTGGGGGAGGGAGATAAGGGGAAATGTAGGTCAGAGGGTACAAAGTTTTAGTTATGCTAGAAAAATAAGTTTTACAGAGCTAATAATGTACAATATTATGACTATAGTTAATATTGTATACCTGGAATTTTCTAAGGGGGCAAATCTGAAGTGTTCACACACACACACACACACACACACACGAGCGCGCGCGCGCGTGCACACATACACATATACACACACGTTACAAGAAAGAGTTTGATATAATGAGTGGGGAAAGATGTTAAGTAATAGAATGAGATTTTCTTTTGTGGGCCATCTATTTTACTCAGAGCTTGAAAACTCACATGCCTCTAACATGAGAAAAGGGGGAAGGAACTGTGGTAAACTGGTACCTAATGGCAATCTAGCCAGTACCCAGCTCTAGCAGATTTTTATCACATCAGGATTGTGTATTTAAAGGTCTCTTGAAGCTAATATAATTTTAAAAAATACTGTATCAGTTGTAGTCAGCTTTCAAACTGAGTTTCGGCTTAATTCAGTTAATGAAATTCATTGTTCTCTAAGTGGTAAAGTGAGTAGGCATGTTTATTCAAACTATTCCAGGCTAAAAATGTTCATTGAATTTTTACCCAAACATCTGGGAAGATATGTCAGTTTCTTAGTTTCTATCAAATATTTCCCTATTTGGAATTTGTAAAACAAAGCGATTTTCTAAATGCAATCAAACAAGAGGGGAAAATAGGATGGCTGTTAATAACTGTGCCCCACGACTATGGTGAGAGAGTTCTGAGGTTGAGACAAAGCTGACCCTGGAGTTGTTCCTTGTACTGCCTGCAAGATTGCTTCAGGGTCCTGTGCCCATGCTTTGCCCTGCACATGGAGGTCCTGCTGACACTACTGCATGTTTACGGGTATCACTTACTGCATTTCTAGTACCACGTATTTCTAACATTTTGTGCCACAGTCTTCTCCTGGGCCTAAAGGATTATTTTTAAAAAATAGGCAGTGTAGTACTGAAGACATTATAGTGTAGAAGTTATGAGTTTAGGCCATAGAGTGAAGCTATGTCATTTTACCATAAATCATAGCCTGAACCTGAAATCCCTTTTCTGTAAAATCAGGGTTATTGTGAGGTACAATAGACAGTATTCAAAATTGCATGGCCCAGTGTTTGACATATATTAAATTTAAATGTTAAGCCATTAGTATTGTAATTAATAAATTAATCAGTACCTTTTCTTCTTAAGTTTCTTGTCTTTTCTTCTACTTATAAAAAGATCACTATACATTGAACCAAGATTCTATAATCCAAAGGTATTAGTGAATACTGAGATGCTTACCTCATATCCAAGATATAAGAGGAAACACACTATTGCAAGGCAGGCCACAGATAGGTTATAACTTAGGGGTGTGAGTGGGCCAGCACAATCAAATTAATCAATCAAATTTAGGAAGAGCTATGAGAGACAGACACTGTTTAGGGCAAGTGTACAAAGATAAAGAAATGGCTACAGAGAGTTTGGAACACTTAGGATATATTGGGTAGGGAAACTCCCCATGGATTCAGCTGTTTAGCTATAATCTGGTAGGATTGAATAAAGGGAATTTAAATTAAAATACATTCCATTCTTTAGCTAAGAAATGCTATAGGCAAGCAGTAATGAGTGTCAGTACTAGAGTGATTGCAATGAGACAGAGAGGAAAAAGGCATATCTAAAAGGAATTCTAAGACTAGAACTTGGTGACATTGAATTTAGGTGGAGGGGTAGGAAGAACTTCTAAGTAACTGCAGTATCTGACCACCATAGGATTATAAGAATGGTGGGTGTATTTGTAGATGGGAAAAACAGATCTGTTTTGTCCAGGGGCACTATCCAGTTTTATACTTTGAATTTAGAGTGATACACTGGAGATATCTTAGGAGCCAAAACCAACAAGATGCAGTTTTTTACAGGGATAAATGTAAATTCCTACATTTAGGTTAAGAAAAGAATTCAATTGCACAAGTCCAGGATGTGGGATATCTGCTTGACAGTTAACTTAGGGGTTTTTATTGGCCACAGACAAAACTAATTATGCACCAACAATGTGCCCTGTTGTGGAAAGAGCACATGCCATGTTAAGCTACATAATGGAAGTATAGTCATCTGCCTGAGGGAGACCCAGTGGTCCCGCCAGCATTTGTGCTATGAGATCTCATTTCCTGTCTCACCCTAGGCTCCATGTTTTCAGAGAGGGATAGTCACAAAAATTAGACAGTGGCCAGAATGGTCAGGGTCTGGGAATTATGTCCTCAGGGAAATGGTTAGGGGAAAAATGGAGCAAATTCAGAGGGAATATGATAGCAATCTTCAAAAATTTGAAAGATTGTTATGTGGGAGAGGAGAGAGGGAATACAAATATTTTTTATGATTGCTGTGAGAAGAATTGGGTAGAAGTTTCAGAGAGTCTAAACAAGCTGGATAGATGGATGAATGGATAGATAGAAAGAAGGATGGATAGATAGATAGATAGATAGATAGATAGATAGATAGATAGATAGATAGATAGATAGATAGATAGATAGAATCTCCTAACAAGATAAAAGAGCTTCCTAGTACTGGGTGTTCTCATGAGGAAGATATATAATTGCCCTCCTGATTCTGTATGTTGGATGAGGTGACTTTAAAAATTTCCTTCTCATTATAAGATGCTATAATTCCTTGGTCATGGTTCCATAGAAACCAGTTAATAGGAAGGGTGGTTTTCAATCTTTGGTAACATGCCTGTTTTTAATGGAAAGTTGCTCTGAGAATACTAGCAGAACTTCTTTTTATAGATAATTCTTGAGGAGATGCAAGCTTTAAAACTTAAGTAGTGGTCTGTTATATACCTTAAGCCTTCTTTCAGGAGCTACCCACAACCATAGAGAATGCTACTGATGAAGGACTGCATATACTCTTTCTGGGTGCCTGCTATTTCTGCAACTCTTTGTTAGTGAAACACCATTTAGTATGATTTTGTCAAGGCATCAGAAATATCTTACATCAGACGTCATCTCAGAGAAACCTTCCCTAATGGTCCAGTCTAACCCTGAGTTATTTTCTGTCCTGTTATCCTGTTTACTTTCTTTCATGTTTAACCCCAACCACTAACAAATTATATGTTTATTGTTTGTCTTACTTCTCAACATATAAGCATTATAGAGTGGGATGATCTTGTGTGTCTTGCTCACTGTTGTTCCTCTAATATTCAGAATAGTACTAGGCACATAATAGACATATCAGAAATATAATTGCATTAGTGATACATCTAGGTTGGGTCTTGTGGTATTTCTCAAAGGTTACTCAGTCCATACTACAGTATCTCTGGATCTTTCTGTATAATTTAATCTATGCTGAAGCTTTGACATACTGGTCATAGCAACAGAGTGTAACTGCTGCTACCTGGTCTTTAAGAGACCTTTATGGATTTAAAGTCCACCAGTGAATATTCCTTTGGTTATCCTATTCTATAAAGAATAATCTGCATTTCATTCATTTTATCTTAGCTTTACTTTGAAATCCTTTACAATCTGAGGTTTTGGATGAACACTCTTCATCTTCTCTAGGTCACATCCTTGGCTGTGGAACTCAGGATTTCACATGTTAGCATTTTCTAGCCAAAGGACCAGGTGGTTAATGCATCATTCTGATAAAGTGTTTTTTCCTGAGTCATCTATACATTTTACATCTTGGGAGGTAAATTGGATCAGGTAACCAACTAGTTATCAGCCACCCTACTACATTCCCCTAGATTGCTTTTCAAAGTGATCATTTTCTCTTTCCTCAAACCTCTTAATCTTTTCCTCCCAACAGATGACTTTGTTTCATATTTCTTTGAGAAAAGAAACACTGTTAAGAACTCCCTCATCACTCCATCACCGAATCCATCTACCTACCTGATTTTCACTCACCTTCCCTACCTTTCTTTCTACTACCCTTCATAGGGGGCCCCTACTCTTTTAGGCTGGCACCACTGGGACTTTGGATCCTGTTCCCTCTTATCTCCTACAGGATTTTGATTTTTCAAGAGTCGCTGAATTTGTATCATTAGTTTCTGATTCTCTTCAGGATTATTTCCATCAACATACAAATAAACTGTACTATTTTTTATGTTAGGGGGAAACAAACTCCAGCTTCTTCCTCATTTTCTAGTTTCCCTTCATAGCAAGAATTGCCTATTATTGTCTTTGCTTTCTCACATTTTCTCCACAGCCCACTTCAATCAGACTTTCTTCCCCAACACTTCACCCCTATTTTCAAGGTCACTAATGACTTTCTTATTGCTAAATCCTGTGGTTATTTCTTTGCTTTAATTTTACTTAACCTTCCCCAGGGATTTAGCCCACATCTTCCTTCCTTAAATACTTTTCTTTCCCTTTGGATTCTGTGACAGTATATATCTTGGAAATCCTGAGACATAGATTTTTGTAATTTATTGAGCCAACGTTCTCAGGAGAAATCTACAAGGGAATGAGGAAGCCTGGACAGGACCGGGAAAGAACCTAGGTAAATATACAGTTTCAGGAGAAATGTTGCCTCAACTTGTCTCACCAGATCTCTGGAAACATGCCTGTGTACCACAGATGCAAAAGGGCTGGGCTTTAATCTCCCTACATCTGTCATGGTCTAGGGGTTGTTCCAGAGGATGGAGTAGAGGCATAACTTCCATACATGCCCAAGTAAATGTTCTCCTTGTAAGGGAAATTCTTCTGAAAAGGAAGCAGGAGAGAGTAGTCAGTAGGAAAAATTCACATAGCTGAGAACTGAGCACTAGCTCAGTGAAAGGGTTGTGGTATACCAGATGCTTTAGGTGTCCTATTCTCCTTCCCATCTACTTCAACACAGTCTCTTCTGCTGCTAGGATCATTCCTTTCCCCATGCTCTCATACAAATCCAGCATGATGCCTTTAACATACTGAAGACTCACAGATTTATCCTGTAGTCCTGACTACTTTGGAGAATCCTAGAATTGCATTTATAACTGCCTACTTGTCATTTCCATTTAAAGATCTAAAAGGCATTTTAATTTTAACATAGATAAAACTCTTGATTCCTTTTCCCTCTTTCAGACCAGACTTTGTCCCAGTTTTCCTCAGATGCTCAAGTTCTCTTACATCTCACAACCTTCTGGATCTTTATCTACCTCTCTCCACCTCCACCATGCCTTTCCTAGCCAAAACTGTCATCTCTCACCTGGAACACTGTAGTGATGCCTCTGTGTTCTGTGTGCTTCATTTCTTGCTGCCCCTGAAGACTCTCCTCTATACAGCTGCCAGAATGTTCCTATTGAAATCAAATGCTTTAACAGTAGTCAATATCTGTCTGGAGACAGGGGGGCACACCTTATCAACAAGGGTACCTGCACAATGCATATTTGTATTCCTAACCCTTAACTGTACCCCAAAATTTTAAAATAAAAAATATGTATTAAAAAAAAAAGAAATCAAATGCTACAAATTTGCTTAAAACCCTACAGTCATTGCTCATTGCTCTTAGAGTAAAATTCCAACTCCTTGCCTGATTTATAAAATAATACACAACCTGACCCATATATATCTTTTCAACTTCGTTTTTGCTGGGTGTCCCCTTCCTTCTCTACTCTCAGTCACATCAACCACATCTCCTGACTTCTCAACCACACCAAGAATACGCCCACTTTAGGACCTTTATTTTGGCCTTTTCTTCTTCCTTATTGCCACTCAGATTTCAGCTCAAAGATCAGCTTCTAAGACAGCCTCCTCTGATCAACTGATCACTATCTCTTCACTCTAAATTTTCTATAGACTACTTAATACAGTCTGTTGTTTTTGTTATTAATTTGTTTAGCCATTCATTCATTGGATTATTGCTGTCTTACTGTTATTGTGTAAGTGCCTTGAGAGCACAGATGTTGCACGTCTTATGCTTTTTAATGAGTGAATAAATGGTGAACTACTTGCTTCCTTAGAGACAGTTATATGCTCACTTAGAATATGGGCAGTTTAGACTGCATTTTAAAATTATTTGTGTATGGATATATTTCTAACCATAGAAAAACTGAAAACCAAAGCAAAACTGCATCCCACCTTTCAGTCAAGATTGATTCTATCCTGTGATTTCCCTTTGATATACCATGAAATCCAGTTACTGTGCAATCCTCATGTATCTGGGCCATACCCTTAGATTTTATAAGATACTATGATAAAATAACTCTAGCTCAGAGATAAAATTTGTCATAACATACAAAATGAATGTTATGTAGTCTGTGCCCACAAAAATACATAAAAGAATTGATAGTGTGGGAGATCACAAGCTGTTTCTTGTTTATTTTTACCTGTTTGCCTATACATGTTGTCATCTTTTTTGGGGGGAGACAATTCACCATGAGTCTCTCATGCTTCTCCACATCTTATAAGAAGAGATACTGGTTGCCTTTGTTCTGGACTAAAGTTTCAAGGATATTTGTATAGCATACAGTCTTGGAAGCTAGAAATAGTGTCTTCCTCTGGAGCAAAGGGCAGGCATGGCTACTGTTCATTATAAAAGACTCAGGGTCCCTAGGATCATGGTTCCTCTTCTGTAACACAACCCATTTCACATCTAGGTATCATCTCTTTGCTTTCTTTGCATTGCCAGTGCAAAAAATAGTGATATTCTGAGCTTTTGTTCCAAGTAATAAGCTATACTTTGTCTCTTTCCAAGGGATCTTTTGCTTTCTACCAGCATTCATGAAACTGTGGCAGATTCATTTGTTAGCTTGCAGGTTTGGTAAGCTCTCGAATCTTTCACATTGTCTGTTACTCTTGCATATTTCACCAGTCCTTGCAGAGATTAACTCTCAGAGACTCTCAGCACTGGTTAGCTGCTATGCATTTTTCACTAAATACAGGCAAAAGAATGCGATCAACTTCCTTTTTTTTGGAAAAGAAACTTCAAATAATCACTGTGATAGGCAAATAATGGACCCCTAAAGATGCCTGTACCTAATCCCCAGTTTCTGTAAATGGGGGAATTAAGGGGGCAGGTAGAAGTAGATGGACAATCAGCTGATCCTGAGATGGGGAGATTATCCTAGATTATCCAGGTGGACCCAGTGTAGTTACAGGGTTTTTAAATGTAAAAGAGTCAGAATCAGTGTGATGTGATTTGAGAGAGACTCAACCAGCCATTTCTGGCTTTAAGGGTGAAAGAGGGTCTACAAGTTGAGGAATGAAGGCAGGCTCTGGAAGCTAGAAAAGGCAAGACAGTAGATGATCCCTTTGAGTTTCTAGAAGGGAACATAGCCCAACTAAATCCTTGATTTTAGGTCAGTGAGACTCATTTCAGATATCTGATCTCCAGAACTGTAAGATAAATTTGTGTTGTTGTAAGTGACAAAGATTGTGATAATTTGTTATCACAGTAATACTAGGCTAATACAGTCATAGACTTTGGATTGAATAGCTATATGAATGTATTTTGACTCTGTCTTTACATTAGAAGAAGGTCCGCAAGATGGCAGATGTATTTACTTTTTAAAAAATAGGATAATGGTAATTCTCAGGCAAAAGTATATATGGAAGTGAAAGCTTTACAATTAATTTTTAGGATAAGAAATTTCACTGAGTGTGTGTGTGTGTGTGTGTGTATAAGTAATCATATATATATATGATTACTTCTTTATATTAATTGAAACCATTGGCATACATTCATACCAAGTACTAAGTGATGTTGAAACAGAAATTGTAAATTGTCTAAATTTCCCTCTTATTTTTTTTTTGTTTTATGTCAATTCATTAGTTTGTTAAAACTCCTTTAATTCCTTTTCTTTTACCCTTACTATTAAAATTCTAAAGTATGCAGTTGGTAATTAAATCTGAATGGTAAATTATGTTTGGGGGTAAAAAAATTTTTTTTGTCTCTTGGAAAGTACAATTAAATTTTACAACAAAGAGAATTGCTATGTTTTAGGGAACTATCCTGTACCACTGATTTATTCAATTATGGCATCAAGGAGAAACTTTCTAACTCCTTAGGTGCAGTTCTTCCTATGTCTGATGAGCCTGTCATCTATGGGGCAAGTACATATAAGAATATAAGTACATATAAGGCAGATCTTTTCTGTCCTACTTACACCATTTAAGTAGCTGCCTTTGTAAACTTTGTGATCACACAGAGTGACATCAAAGGTAAAGAGTGCCTCAGCTGTATCCATGTACTATATCCATGTACTAGAGCAGTGGTCCCCAACCATTTTGGCATCAGGGCATCAGGGACCATGAAACTGTGGAAGACAATTTTCCCATGGGAAGGCTGGGGGGCAGGGAGTCGGGAAGGAAGGGATATCATTAGATTCTCATAATGAACGTGCAACCTATATTCCTCACACGCACAGTTCACAATAGGGTTTGTGCTCCTGTGAGAATCTTTTTTTTTTTTTTTTTTTTTTTTATGTGTAAACTGGTTTCTTCCCAGGTAAATTATAATGAACTCTAAATCTATGGCTTTGTATATATAATGTGTATAAATATCAATAATTGTTTAGTACAGTTATTATTTTGAA